>PVKM010002542.1:0-64087 GCA_004027735.1 Carollia perspicillata | reverse complement strand
GTTCTAGGGCTTTCTGCTCAAACAGCCCTCCTCTGACCTTAAAGAGCCTTTGACGCTGTACTGGATTTATTTTCTTTATAGCTTATATCACTCAACATGATATACTCATGTATTCACTTGATTCTTTTCTGTCTCCTTCTTTTAGTAGGGGTTTTGCCTTGTTCACCATTGTATCTCTAGCACATGGAATACATTTTTAATAAATGAGTAGATGAGTGAAGGTGTGAATGAATGTATAAATGACTAAATTAAATGTTCAAGGCAATATATGCAACAGAAAGGGATCAATACAGTGGAACAGTTTATTCCCCCACAAAAATCTCTTGTCTGATTTTAGATTTATCTTTCTGTTGATAACTGTTTCTCTTGATTTAATTTTCCTCCTGAGCTTGCAATGTAATAATTTGCTTTTTTGTTGCCATTTTCCTTTCTTTTTCTCCATTTTTTGTTTCCAATTGTTCAGGGTATCCTCCTCAAAGTAAACTGTCAGGATGTAAAACACTGGGGCAGCAATGACTGATGCCAAGTAACTTCCAATGATTTTTTTGTGTGTGTCTGTGTTTATTTAGCAGGTTTAAGTTTCATTTAATGCTTGATGCATTACATTTCCTTGATGCAGTCCTTGATGCAGACTGAGATACACAGTCCTGAACAGGGCCTGGAGGCCTATCTTGCTTTTGGTAAGCATTGAAACTTTAGATTCTTATTTAAATGGGTCAAATTTGGCCCACCCACAGGCCTGCTACTTTTTCCTCTAAGAGATCTGGTAGCAATACTCTTACCAACCACTCAGATCTTGCTGGCCCAGTGAGCACCTCACTGAACACAGCTTCCTGCCCACTGGAAAATACAACAGGTCTTCTAGGTATGAACTTTTCCCCTCACCTCCCACTAAGGTTGTCTGTGAGGAGCCTGGCATGGCCCAGAGACTCACTCTCTCTGGGCTCTAGAACTGGGGCAGCATCTGGAAGGGCACCAGTGGCATACAGGGAGAAACTTAAGTGTCTGGCAAGAGCTGAGGAGCAGCTCCTCCTAGACAAGACTCTAGAGGCCAGGCAGTGGCATTGTCCCTTTTCTGAACACTCCCCCACACAGAGCCATGGAGAGGTGACACCATATCGGAGACTCCATCAACCTGGTTTGCATGGGTTGCCCTGCTGTGGAGATTAATTACCTAATGCTCTTCCCCATCTAACTTATAAATGTGGTTTTCTACAACAAGCCATACTACTAACACAGGGAGTCAAAGTAGATCTACCTAATACTTAGACACAAACACAGGGAGGTTGGAAAAATGAGGGGACAAAGAAATATGATTCAAATGAAATAACAAAACAAAAGTGCAGACAAAGAACAAAACAAAATAGAGATAAGCAATCTCAGATGCAGAATTCAAAATACTGGTTATCAAGATGCTCAAGGAACTCACTGGGTACTTCAATAGAATAAAAAAGGCCCAGGCAGAAATGAAGGTCATGCTAAGTGAAATAAAATTTTACAGGGAACCAACAGTGGAGTGAATAAAACCAAGAATCAAATCAATGATTTGGAACACACAGAAGAAAAAAATTAAATCACTACAGCAAGAAAAAAAGGAATCAGAAAAAAAAATCCAACAAGGATAAGGTAAGGAGCCTCTGGGGCAACTTCAAACACACCACCATCCAAATCATAGGGGTGCCAGAAGGAGAAGAGAAACAACAAGACATTGAAAACATATTTGAAAAAGCAATGAAAGAAAAGTTTCCTAATTTGATGAAGGAAATGCACCTTTAAGTCCAGGAAGCTCAGAGAGTCCCAAACAAGTTGGACCCAATGAGGTCAAAACCAAGACAAATCATAATTAAAATGACAAAGGTTAAAGATAAAGAGAGAATCTTGAAAGTAGTAAGAGAAAAGTAGATAGTTACTGACAAAGGAGTTCCGATAAGACTGTCAGCTGATTTCTCAAAAGAAACTTTGAAGGCTAGAAGGGACTGGAAAGAAGTATTCAAAGAAGAGCAAGGACTTACAACCTATATTATTCTGTCCAACAAAGCTATCATTTAGAATGAAAGGGCAGACAAAGTACTTTCTAGACAAGTTAAAGCTAAAGGAGTTCATCATCACCAGGCCATTATTATATGAAATGTTAAAGGAACTTGTTTTTAAAAAATATCAAAACTATGAACATTAAAATGGCAATGCATTCACAGTTATCAACAATTGAATCTAAAAAACAAACTAAGAAAACAAGAAGAACAGAAACAGAATCAAGATCATTCGGAGGGTTATCAGTTGGGTGGGGGAAAAGAGAGGATGGGGGGAAAGATGCAGGGATTAAGAAGTACAAATTGGTAGGCAGAGAATAGATAGGGACTTGTTGAGAACATATAAGAAAGAGTAGCCAAAGAATGTGTATGTCATGGCTGTGAATTAAGTAAGGGGATCGCAGAGGGAATGGGTGTATTGGGTGGAGGGAAGCAAAGGGGGAAAATTGAGATAACTGTAATAACATAATAAATTAAATGTATTTTTAACAGAAGAAGATAAAAGACTTGGTTAATACCAGAAAAAATGTAATGGATGTACAAATAACATAGAAAAAAAATGGGCCCTCTCTAAAGGAGCTTAGAGTTGGAATAGAAAATTCAAACAATTTTAGCTTCAAGAAGTCAACATTAGACATCCTACTAAGGACCTATAAACAGAGTTATTCTGTACGCAAATTAACAAATAACATTCCACATGGTGATTCACTTTGCAGGGCTCTGGGCTCATAAACACTTTTGCACAGGATCAGCAAATTTCAGAATCCAGTGGTTCTGTCTCTTGAGAGCTTTCAGTTTTAGGACATTTGCACCTTAATTGTCTGTGACAGAGGAGAGCAGGGGAGAAACTACAGTTCAGACTGTGTTTGGGATGCACTTAAACCTAACACTAGACCATCCTCAAGTATGTGCACCATTTTTCTTCCTCACAGTTCACTGAGACAGTGTTGTAGACACATGCATCTTGTGCCCAGGCATCCCATATCCCATGTAATTTAAAGTCAGAGGGTAACTCTTTTGAAAAGTAAATAACTAATAATACAAGAAGAATTTATTATTTCACCTCCTACTCACACAGGCCTGGAAAAGCCAGTTATTTGCCTTCCTTCTAAGCATTGAATAATGTAAGTAAGACAATAAATTTTTAGTTTCATTTCTTTTCTATTTTGTGAGAGATGTAGACTCTTGATATTTAAAGATTGTTCTATTTTAGTAAGCCAAGTCTTTGCTTACTATAAATGAGGCTACTTGGTTCCTTAGACGTCCAGCTAAAAACAAGAGATTGAGTGATTTCATCAGGCATTCATTTTTCCACCTGATATTAGAAGTAGTCTACACACACATATGTTTAGTGTTTATTGGGTTTTTTAATTCCTTCCAAATAGAATGTAACAAGGGCTGCACATATGAAAAATTACTAAACAGGCATGCTTGAAACAATTATACTCTCTCTCATATTTCTCATATGCCATATAAACTCTAAAAAGACTGTTAACTCTGAATTTTTACATGTTTAAAAATGAAGTTACCCTTTGCCATAACATAACAAGAAGTATAACAATAAATAAAAAGAAATCTTCAAAAGTACATTTTTTTAAAGGACTTGGGCACAAGGCTTTTTTTAGTCCATTCCTTTAAGTGTAATTATGCAACAAGGAAAAATTTAATATTACAACATAGTCAATAGCATACCACCCTTCTATGAAGCTGAGTCTTAGCTCCCATTGATTTGTATGGCTAGCAGCTCAAACTTAGTTGTGCTCATAAGAGTTTTATGCCACAAAGAAGAGAAAATGACATCCTTCCTGCAATGAACAATGAGACTGCAATTATCAGCTCATGAAATGAAAGGCTCTTGCTCAGCCTTTAGAAACTATACAGAGGAAGGCAGTGTATGTCTTCAGATCATTTTAATAGATTAAAAACCAGAGACAACTTGTAGAATGTGGAGAGATAAACATAAATATTCATGTTTGCAGTGACAATACGGTATGATCAATGTCACTGTAAGATTGCTTTTCCAAGATGATTTTACTCTTGCATGTATTTCCCCAGGAAATTCTGGGGAAAGAAATGCCTCAAAAATTTAGAAAAAAAATAGCCTCCTAATTGTCATTGGCTTAATGCCTCTGCAAGCAAGTCAATAGCATGCCTAGAGCAGGTGGCCTTGGGCTGCTTCCCTCCCAGTGTCTGATAAAGCTAAACTCTTCCCTGGATCAAGGTATTAAGGATTGGGTTATTTGTATTGATTTTATGTGCTGCCATGCTGCACCAGTCATGCTCATATCTGTGGTTCACAAATTCCTATTTAAAATGTCACTGAAGCTTTATTTCCTCTGCCATCCATCAATACTGGGACAGAGAAACTGGTTGTTAAGCCTGAGAGCTGTGGTTTTATTTCATGCACCCTGGGGCCCTACAGATTTCCAGTTTTCATAGATATCAACAATGGAGAAGTAATGGTTTCAGGGTGTGGTCAGTAAAGTTCTTTACCAAAGGAAAAAAAAGGCAGGGTGTTTCAAAGATTTTTCTCTGATATTCAGAAGGAATTTTCCTCCTTGTCCGGGAAACACTTGCAAATAGATAGGCCCTCTAGTGGTTCCCAAGTGTGCTCAGAAATAACAGGAGGCCGCATCAGACAATAGTCAACATTTGAAAGCATAACCACACCCACAAACAGGTTTATGCAAGGATATTTCTATACCTGAGCACAACTATTACTGCCTAAATTCACACCTTGAATTCTACTTAATGTAAATCTTGAAGAAATTTTGTCTTAGATGCTGATAATTTAAGGACAATAAAGATGTTCTCTGGAAATTCTACAGTCTCTTTCAACAAAATACATCTAAATTTTTTAAATAGATACTTCTCCTTCTTAGAGTGGACTATAAATAACTAGCTTTTTCTAGAAGCCAAACAGAAATCTAAACACAGGCACAATCACCACTTTATCACTCCATGGTTATCCTTTAACAAACATGCAGTGGGATAAAAATAAAGCACATGTTTTCCCCTATTTCTCCACAAGCACTTAAGGTTTTATTATATTTGGCCATGAGACATTCAGTAAACTTACTGATGATATCAAAGAATGATTTTACAAACAGCAAAAGTTACACTATTGACACCTCCAAATTCTGGAGTATTTACATTGTGTTAGGTGCACACTTGCTCAGGGAGATTAACGAATATTACTAGAAAGGCTATGGCCAAATCCACCCTGGTTGTTTATAAAATCTTTACAACTCATCAGCTTCCACTAACACACTGGCACTGTTCAATTACCATCAGTTTTAGAGAGCCTTAGCAAAACATCCAGTGCCCATGTAAATAGACAAATCTGAAAACTAGCTGGTCTGTTGGCTTACATACTGTAGGTAATGTTTTCTTTTGCTCAAATTTGTTCTGGAAACTAATCACACTCTGATAAAGCCATCTGCAAATATGAGAAAGATTGACACCCACATGTCAAAGTTTACACAGCCTGATCAAGTGTACATATAGTACAGATGATGAAGGGGCTCTGCCTTGCACAGCTTCCCTGGGGCCATGTTGGAATGGAGCATGAGGGATAAGAATGTAGGGTACACTGTCCATGTTAAAGAAAAACTGGTCAGTTTTCTGGGCAACCTAAAACTTTTGCAAAAGGATGTTTTTTTTCCCTCAATGTTCTTCATAGAACTTCAACTTTATTCTCTTGACTTATCAGTCTAGGGCAATACGATGATTTTTCACAGCTAATTCCAAACACAGTTGCTTTTTTACAAGTCACTAAAACTTTCTCTTGATCTCCAGAAAATGATAGTAATACTGTTCATCTGTTAGAAAAGATACCATTAAATATTAGTAAGAGTAATGAGAGGAAATGACATTTGTCTCAGATTTCACAGGTTAGCAACTCTAATTATCTAATTAGCATGAAGAACTTACAAGTATATTTGTCCACTCACACTCAAATGAAACCCAGAATAAAAATCTGAATCCAAACTAGATGGAGTGCCTGAAATGTGATTGAATGCAGTGCAGAATTTATCTTTATTTTCCATCTTCAGTGAACCTTTCCAGTTAGCAGTACTGGGCACAATATTCTTCTAATAGGTTATTGTCCATGTCTACAGGCAGTAAACCCAACTGACTCTATCGAGTGATCCTGAACTCCCTCTTTGATAATGCATTGAAAATTAACAGCCATGGAGAAGAATGTTTTTTTTTTTTAGGTTGCTTTTAAGAAGCAAAAGTATATTTTCAGAATTTTAAAGTATATTTTGCTGATTTTGATATTGCAGTTGTCCCAGTTTTCTCCCCTGTGTCACCCTCTGCTCAGTACCCTGCTTCCTTCCAGCAATTCCCCCCTTACTTCAAGTTCATGGGTTGTGCAGGTAAGTTCTTTGGCTTCTCCATTTTCCTATGCTGTTCCTCTCCCTGTCTGTTTTGTTCCTACCAATTATGCTTCTTAATGCCTGTACCTTTACCCTCATTTTCTTCCTTCCCCTTCCCAGCTGATACCCTCCAAATGATTTCCACCCCTATGATTCTGTTCCTGTTATGATTGTTTGCTTGGCTTTTTAAAAAGATTCAGTTGTTGATAGCTGTGAATTTGTTGCCTTTATAGTGTTCTTGGTTCTGATCTTCTTTTTCTTAAACAAGAAGTTTTAACATTTTGTGTAATAATGGATTGTTGATGATGAACTTTAGCTTTACCTTGTTTGGGAAGCATTTTACCTGCCCTTCCATTCTAAATTACATCTTCGCTGAAAAGAATAATCTAAGATGTAGGTCCTTGCTTTTCATCACTTTAAGCACTTCTTGCCAGTCCCTTTTAACCTGCAAAGTTTCTTTTGAGGACTCAGCTGACCGTCTTGTGGAAATTCCTTTGCAGGTAACTACCTGCTTTCCTGTTGCTGCTTTCAAGATTCTCTCTTTATCTTTAACCTTTGGCATTTTAATTATGACATATCTTGGTGTGGCCCTCCATGGGTCCAACTTATTTCAGACTCTGTGTTTCCTGGAATTGAATGTGTATTTCCTCCATCATTGGAGAAGATTTTTTTTCATTAGTTTTTCAAATAAGTTTTCAATTTCTTCTGCTTCCTCTTTTGGGATCCTTACAATTTGGAGGTTGGTGCAGTCGGAGTAATCCCAGAGGTTCCTAATCCTGCCCTTGTTTGTTTGAACTACCTTTTTCTTCTGATGTTCTTACTGAATGTTTTTTCTTTTCTTCTGCTCCAAATCATTGATTTGATTCTTGAATTCATTCTCTCCACTGTTGGTTCTCTGTAAATATTTCTTGATTTCACTTAGTGTAACCTTCATTTCTTCTCTCTTTCTCTCTCTCTCTCTTTCTTTCTCTCTCTTTCTTTCTCTTTCTTTCTTTCTTTCTTTCTTTCTTTCTTTCTTTCTTTCTTTCTTTTTTCTTTCTGTCATAGTCAATGAGTTCATTATTTTATATTCTTTTTTCTTTTTTTAATTTTAATTGTTGTTCAAGTACAGTTTTCTGTCTTTTACTCCCATCCCTGTACACCCCCCAGTGCTCCCTACCTCCCTCCCATTTCTGTCCCACTTAGTTTTTGTCCATATGTCCTTTATATTTGCTCCTGTGATTCCTTCCCATTTTCTCCTCAGATTCTCTCCCCTCTCCGCTCTGTTTAATCTCAGCGTGTTTTCTATTTCAATGTCTTCGGTTATATTTTGCTTCCTTGTTTGTTTTGTTGTTAAGCTTCCTGTTAAAGGTGAAATTATATGATATTTGTCTTTCACCACCTGGCTTATTTCACTTAGCATAATGTTCTCCAGCCCCATCCATGCTGTTGCAAAGGGTAGGAACTTCTTCCTTCTTTCTGCTACATAGAATTCCATTGTGTAAATGTACCATAGTATTTTCATCCATTCATTTACTGAGGAGCACCTAGGTTGCTTCCAGCACTTGGCTATTGTAAATTGTGCTGCTATGAACATTGGGGTGCATAGGTTCTTCTGGATTGGTGTTTCTGGGTTCTTAGGGTACAATCCTAGCAGTGTAATTGCTGAGTCAAAAGGCATGTCCATTTTTAGTTTTCTGAGAAAATTCCATACTGTTTTCCATAGTGGTTGTACCAGTCTGCAATCCCACCAACAGTGTACTAGCGTCCCTTTCCTCCGCATTCTCTCCTACACTTGTTGTTTGTTGCTTTGTTTATGATGGCCACTCTGAACAGTGTAAAGTGGTATCTCATTGTGTTTTTAATTTGCATCTCTCTGATAACTAGTGATATTTAGTATCTTTTCATGTGTTTCTGGATCCTCTGTATGTCCACTTTGGAGAAGCATCTATTCAACTCCTTTGCCCATTTTTAATTGTATTGCTTGTCTTCTTAGAGTGGATTCGCATAAGTATTTTATATTTTTTGTAGATTAAATATATGTTTGAGGTATAATTGGCAAATGTGTTTTCCCATATGAATGGTTTTCTTTTTATTTTAATGCTGTTTTCTTTGGCCATGCAGAAGATTTTTATTTTGATGAGATCCCAATTGTTTATTTTTTCCTTTATGCCCCTTGCTCTGGGGGACATATCAGTAAAAATGTTTCTGTGTGAAATATTTGAGATTTTCCTGCCTACATTACCCTCTAGGCTTTTAATAGTGTCACAGCTTATATTTAAGTTTTTTATCCACCTTGAATTTATTTTTGTGTATGGGATAAGTTGGTGCTCGATTTTTGTGTTTTTGCACGTAGCTGTCCAGTTCTCCCAACACCATTTGTTGAAGAGACTATTTTTACTCCATTTTATGTTGCTACCCCCTTTGTCCAGTATTAATTGACCATAGAGACTTGGGTTTCTTTACAGGTTCTCTATTCTGTTCCACTGGTCCATGTATCTGTTTTTATGCAAGTAAAAGGCTCTTTTGATTACAGTGGCCTTATAATACAGTTTAGTACCAGGTATTGTTATCTCTCCTGCTTTGCTCTTCTTTCTCAAAAGTGCAGCAGCTATTCAGGGTCATTTATGGTTCCACATAAATTTTTGAAGTGTTTGCTCTATGCCTGTGAAATAAGCCGTTGGTACTGTAATAGGTATTGCATTGAATTTGTAATTGCTTTGGGTAATATGGACATTTTGATGATGTTAGTTCTTCCAATCCATGAACATGGTATATGTTTCCATTTGTTTGTGTCTTCCATGATTTTTTTCTTCAGTGTTGTGTAATTTTCTGCATAGAGGTTTTTTACCTCTTTGGTTAGATTTATTCCTAGGTATTTTATTTTATTTTATTTTTTGCTATATCAAATGGGATTTTTTTCTTGATTTCTACTTCTGCTGTTTCATTATTGGTATACAATAATGCTTTTGATTTCTGTATATTGACATTGTGTCCTGCTGTTTGCCAAATTTATTTATTAGGTCGAGCCATTTTTGGGTGGAGTCTATAGCATTTTCTATGTACACTATCATATCATCTGCAAATAATGAAACTTTTGTTTCCTCTTTTCTGATTTGGATGGCTTTTATTTCCTTTTGTTGTCTGATTGCTGTGGCTAGGACTTCTAACACTATGTTGAATAGAAACGGTGAAAGTGGACAACCTTGTCTTATTCCTGATCTTAGTGGAAAAGCTTTTAGTTTTTGCCCATTGAGTATGATATTGGCTGTAGGTCCCTCATATATGGCCTTTATTATGTTGAGAAATACTCCCTCTATTCCCACCTTGCCTAGTGTTTTTATCGTGGGTACAGTACCTTATCAAATGCTTTTTCTGTATCTATTGATATAATTATGTGTTTTTTGTTCTTGCGTTTGTTTATGTAGTGTATTACATTTACTGATTTGCAAATGTTGAAACATCCTTGCATCCCTGGGATGAATCCCTCTTGGTCATGGTGTATAATCTTTTTAATGTATTTTTGGATGCAGTTTGCCAATATTTTGTTTAGAATTTTAGAATCTAAGTTCATTAGCGATATTGGCCTGAAGTTTTCTTTTTTGTTGTGTCTTTATCTGGTTTTGGGATGCGGATGACATTAGCCTCATAAAAAGAGTTTGGGTCTTCCATCCTTTCGAATTTTTTTGAATAGTCTGTGAAGGATAGCGGTTAGGTCTTCCTTAAATGTTTTATAGAATTCTTCTGTGAAATCATCTGGTCCAGGGCTTTTGTGTGTTGTTAGTTTTTTAATTACTGCTTTAATTTCTTCTACTTTTATTGGTCTGTTCAGGGCTTCTGCTTCTTCTTCACTGAGTTTTGGAAGATTATATTTTTTCTAGAAATTTGTCCATTTCACCTCGGTTTTCAAATTTCTTGGCATTTAATTCTTCATAGTAATTTCTTAGAATCCTTTGTATTTCTGTGGTGTCAGTTGTAATCTCTCCTCTTTCATTTCTGATTGTGTTTATTTGGTTCCTCTCTTTTTTTTCTTGATGAGCCTGCTTAAAAGCCTGTTGATTTTATTTATCTTTTCAAGGAACCAGCTCCTAGATCCATTGATCCTTGAAATTGTGCTTTTTGTCCCTATGTCATTTAATTCTGCTCTGATCTTGGTTATTTCCTTCCTCCTACTACCTCTGGGCTATCTTTGTTGTTGTTCCTCGAGTTCTTGTAGGTGTAGGTTAGGTTGTTTGTTTGAAATGTTTCTATCTTTTTTAGGTAGGCCTGTATTGCTATGAACTTCCCTCTCAGGACTGCCTTTGCTGTGTCCCATTAATTTTGGGTTGTTGTAAGTTCATTTTCATTTGTTTCCAGAATCTTTTTGATTTATTCCTTGATTTCATTCTTGACCCATTCATTGTTTAATAGCATACTATTCAATATCCGTGATTTTGGGTGTTTGGTTTTTTTCCCTTGGGGATAGTTTCTAGTTTCAATCTCTTGTGGTGGAGAAAATGTTTGGTATGATTTCAATTTTCTTGAATTTGTTGAGATTTTTTTTTGTGTCCTATCATGTGGTTTATTTTTTTAAATGTTCTATGTGCATTTGAGAAGAATGTGTATTTAGCTTCTTTGGGATGAAGGTCTCTATATATATCTGTTAAGTCCATTTCATCTATTGCTTTCTTCAATGTCACAACATCTTTTTTGATATTTCATTTGAAAGATTTGTCCATTTTTGACAGTGGGGTGTTAAAATCCCCTGCTATATTTGTGTTGCTGTCAATATCCTTCTTGAAGTCCTCTATGATTTTCTTTACGTCTTTGTGTGCTCCTACAATGGGTGCATATATATTTACAATGTTTATGTCTTCTTGGTGGAGTCTTCCCTTGAGTATTATGAAGTGACCTCTGGGTTTCTCTTTATGGCTCTTTTTTTGAAGTCTATTTTTTTCTGATATGTGTATTGCTACCCTGGCTTTTTTTTTTCCCTGTCTATTTACTTGGAATATTTGTTTCCAGCCCTTTACTTTTAATCTGTGTAGGTCTTTTGTCCTAAGGTGTGTCTCTTGTGAGAAGCATATGTGTCAGTCATGCTTTCTTATCCATTCAGCTATCCTATATCTTTTAATTGGAGCGTTTAATCCATTTATGTTCAAGGTTATTATTGTAAGGTTCTTATTCATTGTCATCTTTGTACCTGTGTTCCTCTCTTTCTCTCTCTCTCTCTCTCCCCTTTTCTTTCCTTTCTTCAAAGCAGTCCATTTAGCATCTCTTGAAGATCTGCTTTGTTGGAGGTGTATGCTTTTAGACTTCTTTTGTCTAAAAAGCTCTTTATTTGGCCTTCTATCTTGATTGAAAGGCTTCCTGGGTAAAGTGTCCTTGGTTGTAGTCCTTTAGTTGTCCTTAATTGGACTATTTCTTGCCATTCTCTTCTGGTTTGGAGGTTTTCCATTGAGAAGCCAGTTGCTAACCTTATCGGGCCTCCCTTGTATATTACTTCCTTTTCTCCCTTGCTGCCTTTAAGATTCTCTCTTTCTCTTGGAATGTTAAATGTTTATTATAATGTGTATCGGAGTGGGCTTCTTTGGGTTCCTCTTGTTGAGACTCTCTGTGTTTCTTGGATTTGTGTCACTTTTTCTCTCATCATATTAGGGAAGTTTGCCATCATTACTTTTTTAAATATGTTTTTTATCCTTTTTTCTTCTCCTTCTGAGATCCCTATTATTTGGATATTATTACATTTCATATTGTCTTGTATTTCTCTTAATCCCTCTTCATTCTTTCGAAGCCTCTTTTTCTTTTCCTGTTCTTTCTGGGTGTTTTGTTTTATTTTGTCCTCCAGCTCATTGATCTGGTCTTCTGTTTCATCTATTCTGCTTTTGATTCCTTCTACTGTGTTCTTCAGTTCAGACATTGTATTCTTCATTTCATCTTGGCCTTTGTTTTTGTTTTCTGTTTCATGTTGATATAATTTACAGCAAGTTCATTGTAGTTTTCTTGTATTTTCTGGTAGTTCCTTGTGAGCTCATGGAACTTCCTGGTAACGATTGCTTTGAATTCCACATCTGATAGTTGATTTGCCTCTATTTCATTTAGCATTCTTTCTGAGCCTTCTTCCTTTCCTTTTTTTGGGGGATTGTTTCTTTGTCTTCCCACTGTTTGTGAGGTTCTTCTTATTAGCGCCAGCTTCTCAAATTTATCTGATCTGGCTCACTGGGTTTATGGTGTGAACTTCTGTGGTAGAGTACCTGTGAGATTCAGTGGTGCAGTCTTCTTTGGGTATCCTGGTGTTCACTGCTTCCACCTATTCTTCTTTTTGATCCTTTAGAGGGTAAGGCAAAATTGTTTAAGACAGCAAGGGAGTATTCTATGTTATTTACAGTAGCAGCTGGTAAAGAAAATATAGAAAATCCTTTGTTATATGTAGTATTAACCATGATATACCACCCAACAAGTCACTTTTAGAAATGGTGAAATGAAGGTTAGTCTCTTGGGGAGGGAAGGGTTGTGAGTTAGATCTAGAAAGCAGTGAGGTTGTGAGATGTCAGATTCTGAGATAAGGTGAGAATAAAGGATAGTAAATAGATGTAGTGTGTGAAAGAATAGAGTTAACGTCTGCAATAATAGAGTTCAGAAAACTGTGAAGCGGGCTATAGTCTGGGAGGGGTGTTGTGTAGTATTTACAATAGTATGGAATATCTATTATTTACAATAATATTAGAACAACAATCATATGGCAGAGATGGCAGAGTCTGTGGAGTCTGGATAGCAATAATAAGGAATATCAGACCTTCAGTAGTGTGCTAATGGAACACAGGTGAAGTTAAGTACAGCAAATTAACAATACACTATGACTGAGAGAACAGGGGAATCCTGTCCACAGATACAATATGCTCAGCCAAACAAAGAAGACTAAACAGAAGGAAGAGGGATACCAAAATATTATTCAAATAAAGGATGTAAGAACAAGGTTAAAATAATGATGCATATATGGAATACCTTGCAGGCTCCTTGTAATAGCAAAGTGAAATTTGTCTGTCTCAACTGTTAGGATGTCCCCTCTTTGGGACCAACTCTGGTCTTTTCACAGGTCCAGTTTTCTTTGTCTCATTTGTGTGTATTTACCAAAAAAAATGGAGACTAAGGATGGTAAAAAAGACAAAATTGGAAAGAATTGAAGAAGGAATAAAACAAGAAAGAGGAAAAGGGAGGTAAAAAGCATTAAGACATAAAAATAAAAATTAAAATATATAAAATTTCTTTGGAAAAATGCAACACACACAGACACACACACACACCAGGGGGGGAAAAAGGAAAAACATAAAACAAAAAAGAATAAAAAAAATCCCTGTTGTTGGTTTCAAACTGGACAAACTGGTTTTCCTGTTCTTTATGGCTGTAGCAATCTGAGGGGCGGGTTTATAGATGTGGTCTCTGGGTTCCCAGGTCTCCCAATCTTCATCCATGGGCACGCCCAGTCTGAGTTTATGAGAGTCATCTAGCGTTCTCTGGCCGCCGGGTTTATCAAGCCCTCTCACAGTCTCCAGCTGTTCCCGTCTGTGCTCTGGGTTCACCAGGTGCAGCCTCCCAGTCACCCAAGTTGTGCGCACTCTCTCTGGATCCTGGCATGGTCCCCTGGTGCTCTACAAAGCTCTCTCCCCCCGGGTTGTGGGCGTGCCCAGTAGGGCCGCAACTGGTCACTCTGCTCAGGCACACACTCTTTCCAGGTCCATGCATGGGTGCTCACAGCCCCCGTGTATTTGCAGCTCAATTGCCCTCTAATATTTCAAGCATCCAGGCTTCCCCCCAGTGCTGCTCAAACCCTGCCTAGCCAGGGAGGGAGCACTGACCCAGATCCCCATGGTTGGCCCAATGGTCCGCGGGCCAGGGGTTACAGCCTCCCTGCTCCCTGCGCTGATCTCTAGGCCTCTATTGTCCCAAAGTAGTCCCCTTACCGTCTGGTTTTTCAATGTCCACTACAATTTTTGATCTCCTATGTTCATATATGTTGTGGCACTGTTGGCTGTCTGTTCTGTGCCTCTGTAGATCAGCCTACTTTCTCTCCCATGTGTAGGAGGAAGTGGAATCTGCTCCCTCTTACCAAGCTGCCATTTTCTCTCCCACTCAATGAGTTCTTTGAGCATCCTGATCATCAGTGTTTTGAACTCTGCATCTGATAGGTTGGCTATCCCCATTTCATTTAGTTCTTTTTTTCTGGAGTTTTGTTCTATTCCTTCATTTGGGTCATATATTTTTTTCTCCCCAACTTGGCAACCTCCCTGTGTTTGTTTCTATGTATCATGTAGAGCTCTTTTTACTCCCTCTCTTAGTAGTGTGGCCTATGTAGAAGAGGATCCTATAAATTGTGTGGGGTGGAGCCTTAAATAGTACCAGGGTGGGGCAACTTGCTTCACCACTTTGTGGCTCTGTGTTGGTGGAGGGCTCAGAGAGGGGACAATGCTGCTCCCTGGCTTCTGGAGGTTTGCCTGGTACTCACCCTATTTCCTGTCCCTTTTTCTTGTATGTGAATGGCTGCCCTAGTGGTGAAAACCAGATTAGGTGGGTTTGCGTAGGTTCTAAGTCCATGAGGGCCATTTCAGTGGTGACAATCTGGCATTTTATTACACCATTTCAACCCCCACTCTTTTTTACAGCCAGAGGTAATGGGGATTTATTTTCCCAGTACTGGAACCATGGGCTTTGAGGTCAGGCCTCGGCCTAGGATTTGTTGCTTCCAAGGTATTCCTCCCAGTTTTTATCCACCATACATGAATGTGATACCATCTGCTGTGCCAATACCACTACCATCTTTCTGTGTCACACTGCCTCACGCCCATCCCATGACTCTGGCTCTCCTACCTATCTGGATGAATGTTGCACTTCCATACAGCTCAATTTTCTGATGCTTCTGGGTGTTATGTATTTTGATATCTGGCTGAAATTCTTTCTGTGGTTGCACAAGGAAGCAAAGCATGTCTACCTTTGCCTCCATCTTGACTGGAAGTCCCCCAGCACTTGCTTTCAGTGAACATATTTTGGCTCCTGATACCTCTTTTTTTTACTTTGTTATTTTGTTTTGTGATCTAAAAAAATTAAAATATATTTCATTGATTATGCTATTACAGTTGTTCCATTTTCCCCTTCACTCCCCTCCACACTGCACACCCCTCCCACACACATTCTTTCCCTTTAGTTCATGTTCATGTGTCATAATTATAAGTTCTTTAGCTTCTACATTTCCCATACTATTCTTAACCAGCCCCTGCCTATTTTTTATCTACCATCTATGCTAGTTAATCTTTGTACCTTTCCCCCTCTCTTCTCCTCCCACTCCCCTGTTGCTAACCCTCCATGTGATCTCCATTTCTGTGGTTCTGTTCCTGTTATTGTTGTTTGCTTTGTTTGTTTTTGTTTTAGGTGTGGTTGTTAATAATTGTGGGTTTGCTGTTATTTTACTGTACATGGTTTATATCTTCTTTTTCTTATATAAGTCCCTTTAACATTTCATATAATAAGGGCTTGGTGATGATGAACTTCTTTAACTTGACCTCATCTGAGAAGCACTTTATCTGCCTTTCTATTCTAAATGAAAGCTTTGCTGGATAGAGCAATCTTGGATGTAGGTCCTTGCCTTTCATGACTTAGAATACTTCTTTCTAGCCTTTTCTTGACTGTAAGGTCTCTTTTGAGAAATCAGTTGACAGTCTTATGGGCACTCTTTTGTAGATAACTCATTTTGTCTTGCTGCTTTTAAGGTCCTCTTCTTATCTTTAATCTTGGCTAAGGTAATTATGATGTGCCTTGGTGTGTTTCTCCTTGGGTCCAAATTCCTTGGGACTCTCTGAGCTTCCTGAGCTTCCCAGAAGTCTATTTCCTTGGCCAGAATGGAGAAGTTCCCTTTATTATTTGCTGAAATAACTTTTCCACTTGTCGCTCTTTCTCTTCTCCTTTTGGTACCCCTATAATTCAGATGTTGGAATATTTAAAGACATCCTGTAGGTTCCTGAGCCTCCCCTAGTTTTTTTTTTTTTTTTTTTTTTTGAATTCCTGTTTCTTCATTCTTTTCTGATTGAATGTTTCTTTCTTCTTTATGGTCCGCCCCATTTATTTGAGTCCCAGTTTCCTTCCCATCACTATTAGTTCAATGTACATTTTCCTTTATTTCCCTTAGTGTAGCATTCATGTTTTCATCTACTTTGTGACCTCACTCAACAAATTCTGTGAGCACCCTGATTACCAGTGTTTTGAATTGTGCATCTGATAGGTTGGCTATCTCTTCATTGCTTAGTTGTATTTTTTCTGGAGCTTTGATCTATTCTTTCGTTTGGGCTTTTTTTTTTTTTTGTCTTGATGTGCCTGTTATGTATGAGGGGCAGAGCCTTAGTTGTTCACTAGGGAGGGGCAACCCAGTGTCTGGGTTGTGATGCTATATGTGGGGCAGAGGTCTGAGTGGGAACAATGGCACTTGCTCCACTCTCTGCCTGATTCAGTCCTTTCCCCCACTTCCACCAAGCATAATGGGCCCTTATGGTGCTGATTCCCATATGGGTGGGTTTGTGTACATCCTAGGACCCTGTGGGTCTCTCCAACACACTCACTCTCCTGTGAGGCTGGGAGTTTCTCCCAGCACCCCAATCCCCACAGGTGTTTTCAATAGATGTTTTGAGGTTTTGTTTCCTACACTGTGACCCTGGGTTGCATGGTCTGTTTCACTCCCCAGTTTTGCCTGGTTTGTCTGCATACAAATGTGGGACAGCCTTGTTAGCCAGCCACCTTGTTAGCTGCACCCTCCCACAATCTGCAGCCTTGCTGGGTCTACCAGCCACCACCTTGGGTGCCTGGGTTCCAGCAGCTGCTGCCTTTCGTGCCAGGTATTCTTCACCAGCCACCACTTTGTGGTTACCCTTCCCACCCGACTACCTGACTCTGCCCCTCCTACCAGTCTGGATGAATGTGTCTACTTTAACTCTTTGGTTGTCAGACTTCCATAAAGTTCAATTTTCTGTCAGTACTGGTTGTTTTTTGTTTCTAAATTATTGTTGTCCTTATTTTGGATGTGCAAGGAGACACAGTATATACACGTACACCTTCATCTTGGCTGGAAGTCTCTCACCTCTTATTAAAGGGTCAGAAATCATGTTTAAACTCCCATTCTAGAATTTTTTCTGGGGATCAGCCACAAATCTTTTTGTTTATCAATTCTAAAATACAGCCTAATAACTTTTTTAAAAAATAGTGACAACATTTGCTTCTCTCTAGACTTCTGAAAATTCTTATGATTGTTGGTTGTTGTTGTTTTTTTTTTTGTTGTTGTTACCAAAAATAGCTCTGCCAATTTTTTCAGTTTTCACTTCAAAGTCTGGATACTTTCTTAGAATTCAGTCAATTCTGGATGTTGACTTTCTTCTATATTTCCAACTGTAACATTATTCTTCTAGATAGACTATTAAATTTATACACACTAATGGACTCATTATTTCCTTGTTTTTCTTAATCTAAATACAGCCCAATGTTCAGCAGCACAATGTACAATAGCCAAGTTTTGGAAGCAACCTAGATGCCTGGCAGTAAATGAATGGATCAAAAAATTATGGTACATATACACAATGGAATTCTATACAACAGAAAGAAAGAAGGAGCTCCTACCCTTTGCAACAGCATGGATGGAACTGGAAAGCATTATGCTGAGTGAAATAAGCCAGGCGGCAAAAGACAAATACCATATGATCTCACCTTTAACAGGAACCTAAGCAACAAAACAAACAAGCAAGCAAAATATAACCAAAGACATTGAAATAGAAAATAGGCTGACAGTAACCAGAGGGTAGGGAATCTCAGGGGGGAAAAGGAAGGGATTATAGGAACAAGTATAAAAGACACATGGACAAAAACTAATGGGGTGGAAATGGGAGGGGGGTGGGGAGCATTGGGGGGGTGGACTGGGATGGGAGTAAAAGAGAGAAATCTGTACTTAAACAACAATTAAAATAAAATAAAATAAATAAATACAGCAAAATAAAGCCTTTAGGGAGTCCTTAGAATTTTTGTCTTTGAAGGGATCAATATTATTTAGTCTCCTCGTGTCCTTGAAACTCTTTGGTGGTGACACACTTCTGTGTTTGTCTCTCTCCATCTTTTGTATATTTTAATAATATGTATTCAACGAAAATATCTTTGTTCAGTCACATTCAATTGTTTAATGCCTTCATATATACAGATCTATATATGCATGTATTTTCTCAGTTGTCTTATAATTAAAAACTATATTTTAACTAAATATAAATTTTAATGAACAATATCTATACCCATTTAACTGCCCTTATTATTTTGAATACTTATTCAATTTATGAAAAATGGATTCAATAATTTCCCAAAGACTTTCCAAGGATGTACACCTTATATTTATATAGGCATATTTTTTCACACTTGCTCAACCACTGGTGTGTCTTTTACCATATAATATGACTTCTAAATCTCATAATGTCTTCTGTGTTTTATTATGTGGAATTATATGAAATGTGTAATAATTTTACAATGATTCTTGTCAACTATAAACCTTTTCTATGTTAGCTCACAAAATTTAGCTCCCAATTTCCTCTTGCTAAAACTAAATGATTTTTGCCCCCAGTAGATAATTGGATCACAGCATTGGGTGACAGATTAATAGTTACTAGGTAATATTTCCTTAGACAAAGTGGTTAAGGGCAGGATGATAACTCTTGCTTCTGAAGAAGTAGGTAAATCAGAGTGTCAAAAACTTACTTGTTGAATCCTATCATGTGTCACACTGATCCAGGTGCCCCATGTTCTTATTTCTTCTCTCATCTATTCTTTTGTTGCTCCAAAATTTATTCTCATGACTTTTTAAATATCCTTTAATTGTTTCTAAAAGCTCTTTCTACAGAGATTATTCCAAGCTTTCAGGCCTGGTGTGATTTGGCACATATCAACATCATCAGCTTTATTTTTCCTCTGTGTCTTTGTTTTCATTGCTTAATTGCCAGTCACCTTATTTCCACTGGCCATAATGGTTTAGTTCACCTTTCTATTCCCAAGATTAGCCAAATTTTGGAACCCTTGGCACATAACCAATTCTAAAATTGCAACTATAGATCCATATGACAATTGAGTGTGTATTTTCCAGCTGTCTTCATATAAACAAGTGAGAAACACCTAGATTCCAGAGTAGATGCTCAGTAAGTATCTCTTGGATAAATGGACAAATAATAACTTAATTATTTTAGCAATCCAAAAATGAGAAAATAGAGGATCAGATAAATTCAGTAGCATGCCCAATTCTCAGCTAATAGCAAGTAGAAGTTAATAAAGTCTTAGTCATGATGTGTAGGTTTCTCAAAGATTCTGTGTAAAAACCATGTTAAAGCCCCTTAATAGGTGAAGAAGCATGCACGGAGGCACTGTGCTGCTCAAACGTAGAGGTAAGAGGGGAATATGCTTGACAATTGCATCCTCAAGCAATTTTTTCTTTCCTCTCTCAGATGTGTTTACTGCCTTGGTGTTCCTTCAGAGGTTTTATTTATCTGTGGATTTTCTTTGAAGGAAGGCAGTGAGAGGATGTGTTTTAGAAGCCAAAGTGAGAATTAGTAAGATGCTTTGACATGGCCCCTTTCATAACATTAAAAAATGATCATTAGACTCACTCTTAAGGATAAGGAATTTACATTTGGCTTGCATTGTGCAAACAGGGATTTTGTTGATTTATCAACAGGACTTCGCTTGGAGTTTTGAGTTGGATTTCAGAGGTTGGCACCTATGCTTTAAAAAAAATCTAAACAGAAGGAGACAATAAATTACCAACTGGCACTTAAAGGCAAAGATTTTTACCAAATTTAATGAACTTCGTGTCTTACTGAGCATGAGAAAAATGTCATGTTTACACCTATGCTCTCTGCTTCTGGCAGTGGATGTGCCAAGTTGGAAGAAATGCAAAAGTGAACCACACTTACCCAACTGGAACTCAGAAAACTCATAGCCAGAGAGCACTCCACAAGAAATTCAGCTTTCATGGTGCCCAGCCCTTGCTACTAACCTTACTTACTCAGTACAAATCTAAGGAGACACGTGGGTCAAGTCCTATTGTCTGACTTGTGTTCCCCAAGAATCAGATCAAAATCAAGGGTTTGTGTGCAAATAGTTTATTTAGGGGATGGTCTCAGGAAACACCACTCAGGGAATTGGGAAAGTGAGACAGGAAGGCGGTTAGTAGAGTGAGTTATCAAGCCAGTCACCCATGTGGGCAAAGGAGATTAATCCTTCTGGGGACTTCTCAGAATCTCCTTAAAACCTGTTTCAGAGTCAACCCCAGCCAAGGGCTAGAGAGCTGTGGTGTTTATCCACTCCCTCTCTGTGTTTGGTCTTGGACTGCTCCTAGGAATATTAATTCCTTAGCTTCCCCAGCCAGTAGCACTTTTATGAAGCTCTGACTCCAGCAACCAAAGTCCTCAAGCAAAGGAATTCAGGGATTGGCAGTTGGGGGTGCAGGGCTTTTTCACTAAACTGCTATGAGTCTAGGTGGCTGGGGAAGCAGCAGCAGTATCTTTAATATACACAAATGAAGCTACCTGCCTCAGTTACATCCTTATTTCTCTCATTAATTCCATTCCTCTGGCCTTGAGGCTGTCTTTGAAGTCAGGTTCCCTGCTTTATCTTGATATCAAAGCCTTTGTTTTTGAACCAGGGCCAGTATTACTCAAAGTATGAAGGACAAAAAGTCATTGCACGGGAAGAACATTGGGCTAGAAATTAAGACACATGGGTTCCATTCCCAGGAATGCCACTTGTTAGTTTTGTTTGCTCTTACCCTCAGTTCCATCACCTTTAAAGTGAGAGTTAGATGAGATTACTAAAAAAATTCATTATTCTGGATAATTTATTATTAGTATGTTTATTTCTGTTAACCTGCCCTTTCTAATACTTTAATACTGTGACAGACAGGCAGCTTTGACCATACTGGAGTGTTCATGTACACTTATTTCCTTTCTCTAGAAAATGATCAGTTCTTACTTTAGAAAGAACTGATTTAGAAAGAACAATTTAGAAAGCAAAATAAGTAAAATTATGAATTTTTCTTTGGGTCAGTAATGCTTATGAAAGATATGGCTATTCTTTATCTCTACACATTCATTTTGGTAAATGTGCAAAGGATGTGCAAGTTACTAGAGAAAAAATATGTACTAGTCTCATGAGATTCTGGGTTAGAGCAAACAAAACAAGTTTAAGAAATGCTGTAAACTATAATTCTAAATATCAGAAAAACAAAGGAATTGCAGCTTATTTTAGGAGGTGAAAAGTTCTATAGAAAACAGATAAGCAATCCAGGTCACTCTGGTATATCTGATCTTAGAATAACACATGGAGAAATACTGCTGTATAAATTATCTTATACCCAGGAGATGTAGAATGTAGGGATGTAAGTTAAATAAATGATATTATACATTTTAAGCATCTTTTCTGGTTATAAAAGAAAACCACACTAACAATATTTTACTATCTGGTTAACCCTTGATCTGAGGACTATGTGACACTATGAATTATGCAGTATGTCGCTAAGAGTTGGAACATCTCATATTTAGTCTAATCAGAATACAAATTAGAGTAAAAACAGAACATTGTATAATTGTACAATGAGGAAAAGAATATTCATTGTTGATAGATGCTAAAATTGAAATTTCTCCAGCTGAGATATAACAAACGAGAGGCATTATAAGAGTGATTAACTGATGCTTACTATTCCCATGTCCATCCGTACCATTAAACAGTTCACATTGTGTAATGGTCACAACACTGGGATTTTAATCCCTGGTGGGTATTTCCCTATCTTACTATTGAAACATTCAAAAATTGAAGAACAAAGGTCAATATTGAGACACATTATAAAATCACTTCAGTTCGTCTTAGATGGGAAATTTAATTGGATTTGTTGAGTTAATACTTTTTAAAGTTGATATTTAGCATTGTATAAGTATGAGTTTTGAAATATATTTCAGAAACATGTAATAAATAATTACTAGAGAGAAACAACATTTAATCTGAGTTTCATTCATCCACTTATTAAAAAAAGATAATTAATGCCCTGGCTGGTGTAGCTCAGTGGGTTGGGCGCGGGCCTGCAAAGCAAAGGATCATGGTTCGATTCCCAGTCAGGGCACATGCCTGGGTTGCAGGCCAGTTCCCAGCAGGGGACACACAAGAGGCAACCATACATTGATGATATTTCTCTCCCTAACCATTCCCCTCTAAAGATAAATAAATAAAATCTTAAAAAAAGATAATTAAATATTTCTCCAGATAGAAATTTTGGGAGGGAATTTCAGGGTAAAAGGGAAGGGTTTATAGGAACAAGTATAGACACATGGACAAAAACTAGGGGGGTGTGGAAATGGGAGGGAGGTGGGGATGGCTGAGGGGTGGGCTGAGATGGGAGTAAAAGACAGAAAACTGTACTTGAACAACAATTAAAATAAAATAAAAGAAAAAGAAAACACATCAGTCCATTAAAATATTCTTTTAGTAATGCTAAAAATGAGTGAAAATGAGTATAGACCTCTATTCAATTCCGTAGTATCAGTTGAATACTTGTGTGCTGAACACCCCCAATATATATTCTTTATAAATGTTAGTATTTCAACATTAGTAACAAAAGGCCGGGCTTAGCTGACTGAGACTCACCTACGTATCTTTAAGCCAGTGCTGAGGATGGGTTCTTTTGCCCTCCTTAGGTATAGGTAAGGGAAGCCTCTTTTACCTTCTGACCCAGCAGCATGCCTTACCCTATATTTATTCATTTCTCCAAAAACTATACTTTTATCTTCACCCTTCCCATGGCCTTAGTTTTAAGTCTCACTATTGATTCCCATGGATTGTTTTAAGAGCCCCTACATTTATCTCCAAGCCCATTCTTCATCAAGTCATTCTTCAAAAATGGCAATCTGATTCTTTTCCTCCCTCGCTGATACCTTTAGTAGCTTCATCAGCCAGCAGTCGCATTTAAATCACTCCAAGGAGCTCCACTTCCTCCCAACTTTTTTCTTATTTTAGTCAATGAGACCACCATTCAACCAGTCACTCAAACTAAAACCTGAAGACATCTTTGGTTCCATCTTTTCTCTCATTTTTTCATCCAATTGGCAAGACTCTCTGAGGCTCTACCTCCAAAATTTGACGTGTGCCCATTCACTCCTCTTTAGCTCCTAACTGGCCTCCCTACTCCCATTCTTCTTTCTACCTTCAATATCTTCTTCACATAATCCCAGAATGAATTAAAAAAAATTAGATCATGTCTCTCATCTGTTACAAAGTTCACAGAGATTCTTACAGTGTTTTTCATCATATTTAACTTCCTTAAAATGGCTGTTGATTTTTACCTGGTCTTGTCTCATTCTACTGTTGAACTTCACTTCTACCCTCCTATTGATAAGAGGGTATATTATGTAAATTCTGACATGATGTGGTATATAGCACATATTGCACCATCCACAGTGCTCTAGATACACTCGCCTCTTACTCCTTCAAAATGGAGGATTTTTTCTGGCTTTTGGATCTTTGCTCAGCTCAGCTTTGCTCAGCTTTACTCTGAAAAGTTTTTCTCACACCGTGCCCACCCCAGTACTATCCCCATCACATGGTCAGCTACATCTTTCATCCCGTGAGGACTTTCCTTTATAGTTCATCTAATCCTCACTCTGGGTTACTAAGTAATGTGGTTTATTTGTAAAGATATCATTATCTGATATTAACTTTTTCTTGCATTTGTTTACTTGTTGACAACTATCTGCTCAGTAATGCACATTTCTCAAAAACAGAACACCTACGTTGTTCTCAGCTACACCTAGAATTAGACCCAGCATAAGTTTGGAACATAAAAAAATATTTTTAGATAAACGAGTGAATGTTATTATCAAACTATTAAAATTTACCAATAAAATAAGGTAAAATATCTTCAAATTTTAATTGCCTCCCTGACTGTGACTGAAATTGCACCCTTTCATACTATTATTTACAATCATTTTAGTATGTTTCTTTGACTATCCTGTTGTCAACCTTTGCTTACATTTCTATTACTTGTTTTTCTTTATTTTTTGTGGCTTGTCATTAGTTGAATTTTCTTCTTTCTTTGCAGTTATTTATGCCTCAGATAATTAGTTTGTTCTATATTTTGAAAATATTTTCTTCCAGTATGTCGTTTGTCTTAATTTTATTAAGAGGGATATGTGTCATTACCAATTTTCAAATGTTGATGTGCTAAAATGCATCTATTTTCTTTCTTAAAAATACATAAAATATAACAGCTACAAAAGCCCCCTATACTTCCAAATGTAAACCTTTACTTGTATTAACCTTGATATGTATTAACACACATATCAACCTTGGAATCTATGGAAGTACCATAGTGGATATTATATAAGTTTTTTGATAGTGTAATTCTAAAAGTAACATACTTAATGAGGTCTTTGTATTCAACCTCCAAAGTTAATGGGCTATGTGGGGGTTGGGAAATCAGGATAAAGGAAACCAAGATGGCACAGTCAGGTAATTCAGAATGTGAAACACTGTAGGTCTAATCACTTCGATAAGAAAATACCATAGGGAAAAAAGGGGATGATTTCAGATATGAACAGAGATCAGGAGACTTAACAAATACACACCATTAACGAAACTTTATTTATTTATTTTAAGTATGTTTTATTGATTATGCTATTATAGTTGTGCTATTTTTTCTCCCCCTCCTCCCCGCTGCCCTGCACACCTCTCCCACCACCATCCCCCTCCATTAGTTCATATCCATGGGTCATACATATAACTTCTTTTGCTTCTCCATTTCTTATACTATACTTAACCTCCCTCTGTCTATTTTGTACCTATCATTTATGCTTCTTCTTTTCTGCAACTTTTCCCCCATTTCCCCCCCTATCCTTCCCTGCTGGTAACCCTTTATTTCTGTGATTCTGCTCCTGTTCTACTTGTATGCTTAATTTGTTTTTGTTTTTTTCTTTTTAGGTTCAGTTGTTGATAGTTTTGTTTTTGTTGTCATTTTAATGTTCATATCTTTTATCATCATCTTTTTTCTCAGATAAGTCCCTTTAACATTTCATATATTAAGGGCTTAGTGATGATGAACTCCTTTAACTTGGCCTTCTCTGGGAAGAACTTTATCTGCCCTTCCATTCTAAATGATAGCTTTGCTGGATAAAGTATTCTTGCATGTAGGTCCTTGCCTTTCATGACTTGAAATATTTCTTTGCCTTGCCCCAAAGGGGCTTCTTTGCAGCCCCTTCTTGCCTGCAAGGTTTCTTTTGAGAAATCAGCTGAGAGTCTAATGGGAAATCTTTTGTAGGTAAGTGTCTCCTTTCCTCTTGCTGCTTTTAAGATTCTCCCTTAATCTTTAATGTTGGGTAACTTAATGATGATGTGCCTTGGAGTGTGACTCCTTGGGTTCAAATTCTTTGGGACTGTCTGAGCTTTCTAGGCTTATTGGAAATATATTTTCTTTGCCAGATTGGGGAATTATTCCTTCATTATTTGTTCAAATACATTTTCAATTTATTGCTGTCATTGTTCTTCTGGCACCGTATAATTTGGATATTTGAATGTTTAAAGTTATCCTGGAGGTTCCTAAGTCTCTCTTCATTTTTTTTCTCATTTCTTCATTCTGTTCTGGTTGAATATTTATTTCTTCCTTCTGCTCCAAATGGTTGATTTGAGTACTGGTTTCCTTCCCTTCACTGTTGTTGTTATACTTCTTCTATACAGTTCAATTTTCTGGCAGTTCTGGTTAATTTTTGTCTTTAATTTTGTTGTTGTCCTTCTTTTGGTTGTGTGAGGAGATAAAGACTATCTACCAATGTCCCCATCTTGGCTGGAAGTCTCACAATTAATAAACTTAAAAAAATCATAATTCAAACAAAAAAAGACTGTGAAATAGCATATTTGGATAATTATGAAAACTTAAAAATGGTCTAGATATTCTATGTTATAAAAAATTTTTTTGAGCTTCTGGTCAAGATGGTGACATAAACAGTCATGGCTCACCTCTGCACACACCCACATCAAAATTACAACTAAAATATAGAATAACCATCACTCAGGAATGTCAAAAATTGAGTTAAATGGAGGTCTGACTATGGAACTGAAGAAATCACATCCATCTAGAATAGTAGGAAACACAAGAACATAGAAAAGTTTCCTCCCCACACACGTGGATAAAAATTCTGGAGGGATATTTCAGGAGTAAAAAGTCCCAGACCAATGCCAGGGCCCCCAACCCAGGATTTCAGTGCCAGGAAGATAAGTCCCCATGATTTTTTGCTGTGAAAGCCAGTGGGATTGAGTGTGTGGAGGAGGGCACTGGAGCTCTAAAGTGTTCCTCTAAGGGAACCCACAAATGGTCTCACCTACTCAGTCTGACTCGTTCTTGTCGGGAACCTGGGCTGGGTAGAATCTGGCCTTTCGGCTAATGCAATCAGCTCAGGGGGTTTCCTCAGAAGCTGCAAGACACAGCGGTTGGTCTTCCTGTTTTTGCCAGTTATGGCTAGCCCAGCCCCTGCCAAGAGCATGCGCAGAGTACGAACATAGGCTACCAATCAGAGTATAAGACGTACCCCGGCATGTGTGCAGTAACCTATCAAGAAGCGCTCCTTTGTGTACCCCTCACCAATCAAGTAGCGATACGCTTCCCCTTCCCCCCCTTTTATAAGTCTTTGCCCGAAAATAAAATTTTGCAGCTTGATCAGAACTTATTGTCTTGCTGCCATTCTTTGTGCCTCTTGTCCCCCTCATTTGCTTCAGACAGGTGGTCGAGCCCCGTTGACCGCTCTGCTGGCCAGAGCAGTTCTGAGCTCCAGCACTGGGGTGGCAACTTAAAGGGCACAAGTGGTATACAGAGGGAGACTGAAGTGTCTGTCATTGGGGTTAGCAGAGGTCATTGTCCCTTTGTCAAGCCTTTCCCTACACAGAGCCAGTAAGCTAGCCAAATTAGAGTCCCAGCTTGGCTTCACCTGAGAATCTACAAGCCCAGCATGAGTAAGTAGCAGCCATCTCAGATTGCTTTATAGCTCAGGCAAGGTGCCCTGGGCAAAACATAGGTAGGAGCTGACCTTGGTCTGCATCATCTGGGAAACCCCAGGTTCTGTGCATCCAGTGGACAGCTACAGATCACATGAGAGAAACACCACCCTGCCTCTTCACTGCTGATCCTCCACAGATGGCAGTTTGGTGGTCAGGGGTCACAGCCAGTCCTTGCAGCTGTCTGGCCTGGGAAATCCCTCCCATTGATCTGCCAACAATGACCAAGCCTCGATTATAAGAGGAGGCTGTACTCAGTCCACAAAAAAGTTCACCTCAAGTACCCAGCTTTGGTGATAGGTGAGTCTGTGCCACTGGACCCTGAAGGACAGCTACTATATTAGGCAGCACTACTAAGACACAGAATCAAAGTACCTTTACCTAATACATAGAAACAAACACAGGGAGGCTGGCAAAATGAGGAGACAAAGAAACATGGCCCAAATGAAAGAGCAGATCAAAACTCCAGAATAAAAGCTAAACAAAATGGAGAGAAGCAATCTATCAGATACAGAGTTCAAAACACTGTTTGTAAGGTTACTCAAGGAAATTAGAGAGGACCTCAGCAGCCTAAAAAAGGCCCGATGAGAAACAAAGGATGCACTAATTGAAATAAAGAACAATTTACAGGGAAACAATGAATGGATAAAGCTGAAAATCAAATGAATCAATGATTTGGAACATAAGGTAGCAAAAACAACCATGCAGAACAACAATATAAAAAAAGAATCCCAAAAAATGAGGATAGAGTAAGCAGCCTCTGGGTCAACTTTAAGAGGTCTAACATTTGCATCATGGGGTACCAGAAGGAGAAGAGAACGACCAAGAAATTGAAAATCTATCTGAAAAGAATAGTAAAAGAAAATTTCCCTAATTTGGGGTAGGAAACAACATGGAAGGTGGGGAAGGACAGAGAGTCCCAATTATTATGGATGCAAAGAGGCCCATTCCAAGACACATCATTATTAACAGGCCAAAGTTTAAAGATAAAAAGATACTTTTAACATCAAAAGAGAAGAAGTTAGTTATGGGAAGGTTGTCAGGTGGTAGCAGGGAGAGTGAGAATAGGTGAAGAGGTGAGGGGATTAAGAAGTATAAACAGGTAGATACAGAATAACCATGGGGCTGTAAAGTACAGTATAGGAAATGGAGTAGTCAAAGAACTTATAAGCATGACCCATGGACATGAACATGGTAGGGGGATTGCCTGAGGGAGTAGGGTGCACTGGGTGCAGGGGGGGCAAAGGGGGAAAATCAGGACAACTGTAATAGAGTAAGGAATACACTATAATTTAAAAATATTATATTACTTAAAATATTTATTTTTATCTTAATAAGGATCATTTGGTATGGTAGTGATTATGTCAAAAGAATTCCCTTTTTTTGAGAGAAATATTAAATATTTAGAAGTGAAAATATATGGGCTTTCCTTAAAGTAGCCTCTTTACCCAAATAAAAGAGATATGTGTTGGTGTTTGGAGGTGATGAATCAAGAATTGCAAAATGCTGATGGCATTAATAGGGTTCCTCAAGAAAGTAATGGTAACACTCTTAGGTTTGAAGGGGAAAAAGGAAGGTCTGTGTTTGAGTCCAGAAGTGGAGAGTTCTGTGGGAAGGTAGCTTGGCAGGAGTTGCCAGTTAGATGTGGGGGAAAAACACTGACATCCCCCTCTTTTCCCAGTGGTCTGATACTGGGTCTCCTCATGGGCAGATGCATCCAGAAGCTAGAAAGCAGGAAATGCTGGTCCATGAAGATCCACCTCACAGAGCACAGAGAGAGAGACAAACATCTGAAGGATGGGTAGACCTAGTGGGCCTGGAACACTGTAATTTTGCATGTTTAGAGACTTTAATAATTTATAATATTTAAGAGAAATGTGCATTTTCTGCCTTTCTGTGAGAAAGATTAATATAGTTTTGAGATCAAGTACATTAACTTTATTATTCAAATCTTTATTTTATTATTTATGTGTATTTGTTATGTTAAATTCCAAGAAGAATGTGTTAAAATCTCTTACTTATATTTTTAGAATTATAAATTCCTTTTATTTTTTTATTTTTGTTTTTAATTATTTGAACCCATAAAGTTTCATAAATAATATATTTTTATTAATATGATATATTGCTATTTTTAAGTTTTTCATGTGAATTCTATTTTGGGGGCATTAATTATATTTACTTTTCTGTTAGCATTTGTTTTGAATGTTTTTTACTATTTATTTTCAACATTTCTCTTTGTTTTATTTCAAATGTATGTGTTTGTCCTAAACAGAACACAGTCAGGTATTTTTTTTAAAATACAATCTGAGAATCTGTTGTCTTTTAACTAGTGAATCTTCTCCCTTCACATTAGCTGTGATTACTGATTTACTTGGACATATTTACATCATCTAACTTTTAAACTTCTTTTTTACAATGCTCAATGTGGTACATGAAGTCTCTTACTGGATTTATCAACTTTTCTTTGTCTTAGATTTTTTTGCAACATTTTAGAAATTACACGTTTTATTTTTATTCTTTAGTCATTATTTTAATAAGTATTTCTATTGTTAAATGCATTACAATTTTATTTTTATTAATGTCTAGAGTCAATTTCCCTTCCCAAACGACTTCATTTCTTTCCTCCTCCTTCCCATGCCTGGAACCATGGTGAAGTAATCTAGAACTGTTCACCAGTAAAGTAGCCACTGGCAAAATGTGACTAGTGAGTACTTGAAATATGCCTCATCTAAATAAAGAAGTGCTATAAAATGTAAAATGTATGCCATATTTCAAAGACTTAGACAACATTGTTAAATATCTCATCAATATATTTTAATATTGGTTAAATTTTCAAGAGGAACTATTTTAGATATATTGGTTTAAATAAAATGTATTGTTAAAATTTTCCTTTATTATTATTATTCTCCTCACCTGAGAACATGCTTATTGATTTTAGAGAGAGAGGAAGACAGAAAGAGAGAGAAACATCAATGCGAGAAACATTGATAAATTGCTTCTCCAACACTTCCTGTGAATATGCCCTGAACTGGGACTGAACTGCAATCTAGGCGTGTGCCATGAGTGGGACTCAAACCCATGACCTTTTGGTTGGTTTATAAATAAAGCTCCAACCAAATTGAGCCACACTGGCAAGGCAATTTTTTTTTAATGTGGCTAACTAGAAAATTTAAAATTCCACATATGGCTCACATTATATTTCTATGGGACAAAGCTACTGTAGGATTTTAGTTCTGGATTAAATTTTTATATAGTACACAGGTTTTTCTCATTTTTTCCTCTTTCTCTCAGATTTTTTGATTCCCTGCCTAGTCCTTGAATTACAGCCTACAGCCTACATTGTAATTTTCTTGCTCTTTCTACAGGTAATTCATTATTCTTTCTAGAAGATTTTACAAATTATTCTCCACTTTTAGTGTCTACCAGTTTCACCCACAACTGGTAGGTATTTCTCCATTTTCTCCTTCTGTTTTAAGCTCATGAAACAAAAACTTCTTTCTTTGGTCTTTTTAGTTCTGGAAAAACTTCTTACACTGTATCTTTGCCTACCTTGTGCCCTCCACAACATCTGTTATTTTCAATTCTGCTTTTAACTCATTAGTGTGTGTGTGTGCGTGTGTGCGCGCGCGCATTTATTCCTTGATTCAGCTCATCTACTCTGTCAAAAAAACTGGATTCTCATTTCAAAGGTTTCTGTTTGGTTCTTTTCTGTAACAGCCCACTCTGTGTCACAGAAATGATCTTCTCTCTTGTCCTGTAAGGATTTTAATCTTGCTTCTTGGAAGTGAACCAGCTTTCAGTTACAGATTTTCTCTGCTGAATATGGTGTCTTGCTTCTGAAAAATAAGACTAAACCACAATGATTCTCAAAATGAAAACTGTGCCATGTCATGTTCCACAACACAAAACTCTTTTTTTAGATGTTATGTATTTATTTTTAGAGAGAGGAGAAAGGAAGAGAAAATAGAGGGGAAGAAACATTTATGTGAATGAGAAACATTGATCTATCAGTTGCCTCTCACATACCCCCAACCTGGCCTGCAACCCAGGCATGTGCCTTGACTGGGAATTGAACAGGCAACCCTTTGATCCACAGACCAGTACTCAATCCACTGAGCCACACCAGCCAGGACCCACAACACAAACTCTTAAATTGTTTGAGCTCAGCTTCTTCAGGTGCATGTGCTCATGATAAGACCAGAGGCAAGTCATTTTTACTCATAACACCATTGGGACCATTCCATTCTATCTTTTTTTTATATGTTTATTTTTTGTTTTTAAGCATACTATATTGATTATGCTATTACACTCTTCCCAGTTTTCCCCTTTTACCTCCTCCACCCTGCATCCCCAACCCTCCAGCATTCCCCCCCTTTACTTTATGTCCATGGGTTTATGTCCACTTGTAAGTTCTTTTAGTTCTCTATTTTCTATAGCATTTTTACCTCTCCCCATCTATTTTATGCCTACTAATTATGCTTCTTCTTCCCTGTACCTTTTATTCCCATTCATCCTTTCCCCCTCCCCACTGAAAACCTTCTATGTAATGTCCATTTCTCTGATTCTGTTCCTGTTCTAGTTGTTTGCTTAGTTTTTGTTTTTGTTGTTTTTCCTTTTTTTAGGTTCATTTGTTGATAGTTTTGAGTTTGTCGTTTTACTGTTCATATTTTTCATCATCTTCTTTTTCTCAGATAAATCCCTTTAACATTTTATATCAGAAGAGTTTGGTGATGATTAACTCCTTTAACTTGGCCTTCTCTGGGAAGAACTTTATCTGCCCTTCCATTCTAAATGATAGCTTTGCTGGATAAAGTATTCTTGCATGTAGGTCCTTGCCTTTCATGACTTCAAATACTTCTTTTCAACCCCTTCTTGCCTGCAAGGTTTATTTTGATAAATCAGCTGATAGTCTAATGGGAAATCCTTTGAAGGTAACTATCTCCTTTCCTCTTGCTGCTTTTAAGATTCCCTCTTAATCTTTAATGTTGGGTAACTTAATGATGATGAGTCTTGGTGTGTTCTTCTTTGCGTCCAAATTCTCTGGGACTCTCTGGGATTCCCAGACTTCCTGGAAGTCTATTTTCTTTGCCAGATTGGGGAAGTGTTCCTTCATTATTTGTTTGAATCAGTTTTCAATTTTTTGCTGTTGTTCTTACCCTTCTGGCACCCTTATAATTCAGATATTGGAACATTTCATGTTGCCCCAGAGGTTCAAATATTTCTCTTCATTTTTTCAAATTCTTGTTTCTTCATTCTGTTCCAGTAGGATGTTTATTTCTTCTTTTTGTTCCAAATCATTGATTTGAGCCCTGTCTCTGTTAGTTCCAAGAATATTTTGCTTTATTTCATTTTGAGTATCCTTTACTTGTTGTTTCATTTTTTGACTGAGCTCAATCAGTTCTGTGAGCATTTTGATTAGCAGGGCTTTAAATTTGCCATCAGATAGGTTGGCTATCTCCTCATTGCTTAGCTCTCTTTCTGAAGTTTTGCTGTGTTCTTTCATTTTGGCCCTATTTCTTTGTCTTGGGGTCCTGTTAAGTTGTAAGGGGGCAGGGCCTTATGTTTTCACCAGGGCAAGGCAACCCTCCTTGTTGCAGTGAATATTGTCTGTTGGGGAGGGGACAGAGAGGGAACAATGCAACTGGCCTGGTCCACTCCAGCCCACTTTCCAAGGATCCCTCGTGTGAGACTGGGAGTTTCTCCCACCGTGGCAACCCCCATCATACTCCACAGTCAGATGTGAGTCCCAGTTTCCATGTTCAGGCAGCTATACCCGTGCATCCACCACCTCACTGTGGTTTCTCTCCATCTGGGGTCTTACCAGTCTGTTTGAGCTGGTCGACTCTTTCTTTACTTCCTTGGCTGTTGTAGTTACATGCAGTTTGATTTTCTGACACTTCTGGTTGTTTATTGATTTTAGATTGGTTGTTATCTTCCTTTTGGTTGTGTGAGGAAGCGAAGGGTTTCTACCTACACCTTCATCTTGTACAGAACCAATCCTATTCCATCCTGCCTTGACACATTCATTTGCATATTTGTGAGATTTTTTCTTCACAAAAAATAAGACAACTTACTCTTGGTAACTCATCTAGCCTATAAATTCTGACAAATCTGTGTAGAGTCCACACCATGATTAATACAAATCTCTGGATCCCCACTAAGTCTCTTTCCTTACCTACTCCCTTTTAAACCATACAGAAAAATTTTGGGCAGTACAAAGTGTTCTTGAGTCAACACATTTGCTTGGAGGTTTTCTTCATGGAATCTATACATTTACAACACTATTTAATCATAAATGTTAGATGATTCTTAGTTGTATGTTTTTCTCATATTTGTTATTCCTTATTAGCCCATGTTTGAATCAGCCTAACTGTCCCATCTGCTACTACTGTTGGAGAAGGGTGGGTGGGACATTCTACTGACTGGAATGTGGGCCAGACTTTCCATGAGGCTGAGTGTATTGGGCTCTTCATGTGCAACAGCAGTTCCACAGGCCTTACCCATATTTTGAGCTGGGGCTCTGCTCTCACTGCTTCCAACTCTGAGTGCTTGCTGCTGTGCAACACAAGTCAGACCTCTAGGAGTGGGGCTGCTCTTAGTCTCCCAAACTGCCACTTTGGGTAGCCTGGACTTCTTTGATCCCTTCTGTCAGCTGCCTCAGAGGTTGGAATCCTAAAAAAGATCTAGTCTCTGTTTTACAAAATACCCTTTCTGCCTTTTCGACTGATTTTGTTGCTATTCCATCTTACTAAGATTCCTTAACATTTCAGGTCCCCTGAGATTTTAACTCTTTTTTTTCTATTTTATTTTTAAATTACTTTATTGTTGTTCAATTACAGTTGTCTGCATTTAGTCCCCCATCACTCCCCCAAGATTTTACCTGTTATTTCCCAGCACTATTACAGATTTCCTAAAATGCTATTTATGCCATCATTTTTAGATTTGGAAGTAGGGCTTGGATGCTGTCATTGTTGTTTATCAGCAGTCTTGATGTAGCACCTACATTGCACTGCTCTTTGGTACATGCTGCTCCCTCAGCTGAAAATGCCCTTCCCCATCTTCTTCACTTTGCTAACTATTTTCACCCTCCAAAACCTATACCAGGAGAAACTGTCTAGAAAAACTTGCCTAATCTATCCAGTTGGATTAAACTTCTCAACTCTGCTATTTTGCTCATGTGTGTGTGCGTGTGTGTGTATGAGCAAGGTAGCAAGATATCCTGCTACCTTGCTCATACACCCACATAGACACACATATATGCAATGATATATATATATATATCTTTATTTTAAAATGTTCTATTATTTGCATTTATTTTTGCATATATTTGATTTATTTTTCCCTACCAAATTATGTGATTCTTGAATAAAAATATTGTTGTTCTCTTTATATTCACAGAACATCTAGATCAGAGGGGCATATTCAACATATATTTATTGAATCTAAATCTGAAGGATTCAACACTTTCTATTCCTATTGCCCACTCTGGAATAAGGGAGCAGCAGTTTCTACCTGGTGGCACTAGTGGCTCCCTACTGGAGACTGCTTGATAATCTGACGTCATAGGAATTTATCACTTTACTTTGAGTGTACAGTTCAACCCTATATCTTTTATCTTCTCTTCCATTCCATTGTTGTTATTTAAAAAAGAGGCAGGGATGCTTCACTCTTTTTAAAGAAGACACATCATATTATTCTTTTTACATAATAGCTTCCTTGTAAAGATAAATACATCTGCTTTTAAAAACGTAAGTGACATATTTCCCCTCCTTTGTCTCTCCTCTCTGTTTCCCTCCAGTTGTGAAAATATTAAGAAATAGGAAAGCAAAAAAAGGGAAAGCATTGTGAGTAGCATCCTGATTTCTCCTTATCTTCAATATAAATTCAAGCCAGACTGAGTTAATAAACACAGCCCATCTGACCTCAAAAAACAAACAAATAAATATAAAGACAGACATTGATTTTCCTGTGAAAAATTTATAGAGCAGGGAAGTTATGTAGTGTACACAGACCTGAAATTGTCATGCATACTGGGTTGGCAGGGATTTCTGTATCTATACCTAAGTTGAGTAAATGTGTTCTAATAAGGACACCCTGGAACTTTGACTGGCTATGAAAACATCTGGAAAGTTTGAGATCGAGATGATCTGCCTTCAGTGTTTCTATGTGTAGCTTCCATTTTTGTATGATTTTGTTTTAAACAAGATACATTTATAAGTACTATGAAAATAATTGGTAATGGTGTTACAGTCTGATGGAGGAGAGAATGTCCTAAGATGAGAATTCTAGGTAAGTCATTCATTTGGCAGATGGCTTCAGGAAACCCTGGGAGCTGAGAGGAAGGAAAGATAACCAATGCAGGGAGTGTTCAAATACAAAATACCACCATAGCCACTGAAGCCTCATGCCACTGGGGACCTCTGGGGACAGCATGGAATATGTGTCTTTGGTTATTCCAACTGAGGAGTGACAGAGTTGGGGTATTTACCACCAATTCCTTCAGTCATCGGCTGAGAGCTGCCAGAGGTAGCTGCTAAACCATGGATTCAGGTCTGCTATGCCAAGATTACCAAAAGGGCTTCACTGCCAGGAAAAGACCTCACTGGAATGATATGGGGGCATCCATGAAGTCAGGTCAATACAAAAACCAAGGGTTATGGGACTGACAACAATAACATAGGGCTTTTTGCCCATTCAAACTAATTTTTATCACTTGGAATATGCTAGAAAAAATAACTGTTGCTTATAGATCTTTTATCCAGAAATTTTTATGCCCAAACCTGTTAGAGTTACCTGTTTCAGCTAATCAATTTAAATAATCTATGTCTCATTTAATGAACCCTCTGAGCATTTAGAAAACTTTTAAAAATATGCTTCTTCAGGAAGAGAGAAAGATAAGTATATTTGATCTGTGGAGAAGTGTGAGAAACTGGGAAAGGACTGGAAGTAAGGTGGAAGGAATTACCCTGGATAGTGAGTAAAGAGCCACATGAGTAGCCCACCACTTCTCACCCATGAGTGGAAGAAGGTTGCACTGTAGGCTTTGACACTCTCTTAACTCTCTTCTGCCTCAGACTTTCTGTAAGTTCCACACTAAAAAGTGTTGGCATTGGCAAAGAGGAAGTCACTCTTTCCACTCATTGGCAGAGTGGAAAGCGCTTATTGACTAGTATTAGTGCATGTCCTGCTTGAAATTTCAAATAACCCTCCTCATTTTTTTTAACTTTTCCCTATTTAATATGTTGTTTTTATTTTAATTGTTGTTCAAGTACAGTTTTCTGTCTTTTACTCCCATCTCAGTCCACCCCCGCAATGCTCTTCACCTCCCTCCCATTTCCACTGCCCTTAGTTTTCGTTCACGTGTCCTTTATACTTGTTCCTGTTATCCCTTCCCTTTTTCCCCTGAAATTCCCTCCCCTCTGGTTACTGTCAGCCTGTTTTCCATTTCAATGCCTTTGGTTATACTTTCCTTGCTTGTTTGCTTTGTTGCTTAGGTTCCTGTTAAAGTTGAAATCATATGGTATTTGTCTTTTACTGCCTGGCTTATTTCACTCAGCATAATGCTTTCCAGTTCCATCCATGATGTTGGAAAAGGTAGAAGCTTCTTTTTTTCTGAGGCATAGAATTCCATTGTGTATATGTAGCATCATTTTTTGATCTATTCATTTACTGATGGGCATCTAGGTTGCTTCCAACACCTGGCTATTGTAAATTGTGCTGCCATGAACATTGGGGTGCATAGGTTCTTTTGGATTTGTGTTTCAGTGTTCTTAGAATATAATCCTTGCAGTGAAACTAATGGATCAAAAGGCAGATCCATTTTTAGTTTTCTGCTTCTGCTGTTTTATTATTAGTATAAAAATGCCTTTGATTTCTGGATATTGACTTTGTATCCCACTATTTTACCAAATTCACTTATTAGGTTGAGCAGTTTTTGGGTGGAGTCTATAGGATTTTCCATGTATACTATCATATCCTCTGCAAACACTGACAGTTTTATTTTGTCCTTTCTGATTTGGATGCCTTTTATTTCCTTTTCTTGTCTGATTGCTGTGGCTAGAACTTCTAAAACTATATTGAATAGAAGTGGTGAAAGTGGACAACCTTGTCTTGTTCCTGATCTTAGTGGAAAAGCCTTTAGTTTTTGTCCACTGAGTATGATATTGGGTGTAGGTATCTCATATATGGCCTTTATTATGTTGAGGAATGTTCCCTCACTTCCCACTTTGCTGAGTGTTTTTATCATAAATGGGTGCAGTACCTTATTGGATGTTTTTTTCTGCATCTATTGATATGATCATGTGTTTTTTGTTCTTGCTTTTGCTTATGTACTGTATTTCATTTACTGATTTGCAAATGTTGACCCATCCTTGCATCCCTGGGATGAATCCCACTTGGTCATGGTGTATGATCTTTTTAATATATTGTTGAATGTGATTTGACTATATTTTATTGAGGACTTTAGTGTCTATGTTCATCAGGGATATTGGCCTGAAATTTTCTTTCTTTGTTTTGTCTTTATCTGTTTTTGGGATTAGGATGATCCTGGCTTCATAAAAAAAGTTTGGGAGTCTTCCATCACTTTGGATTTTTTGGAATAGTCTGTGAAGCATAGGGGTTAGCTCTTCCTTAAATGCTCTGTGGAATTCTCCTGTGAACCCATCTGGTCCAGGGGGCTTGTGTGTCGGGAGTTTTTTGATTGCTGCTTCAATTTCATCTGCTGTTATTGGTCTGTTCAGGCTTTCTGCTTCTTCTTCATTTACTTTTGGAAGATTATATCTTTCTAGAAATTTGTCCACTTCACCTAGGTTTTCAAATTTCTTAGCGTACAGCTACTTATAGTAGTTTTTTACAATCCTTTGTATTTCTGTAGTGTCAGTTGTAATCTCTCCTCTTTCATTTCTGATTGTGTTTCTTGGGGCCTCTCTCTATTTTTCTTATGAGCCTGATTAAAGGCTTCTCAATTTTGTTTATCTTTTCAAAAAACTAACTCCTGGATTTATTAATCCTTAGTATTGTGCTTTTAGTCTCTACATCATTTAATTCTGCTCTGATCTTGGTTATTTCCTTCCTTCTACTAGCTCTGGGCTGTCTTTGCTGTTGTTACTCGAGTTCTTGTAAGCATAGTGTTAGGTTGTTTGTTTGAAATGTTTCTATCTTTTTTAGGTAGGCCTGTATTGCTATGAACTTCCCTCTCAGGACTGCGTTCACTGTGTCCCATAAGTTTTGGGTTGTCATGAGTTCATTTTCATTTGTTTCCAGAAACTTTTTGATTTCTTCCCCAATTTCATTTTTGACCCATTCATTGTTTAATAACATGCTTTTCAGTCTCCATGATTTTGAGTGTTTTGGATTTTTTCCTTTGGGGTTGGTTTTCTAGTTTCTATCCCTTGTTGTTGGAGAAAATGCTTGGTATGATTTCAATTTTCTTGAATTTCTTGAGACTTGTTTTGTGTCCTATCATGTGGTCTATCTTTGAAAATGTTCCATGTGCATTTGAATAGAATGTGTATTTAGCTTCTTTTGGATGCAGGGCTCTATATATATCAGTTAAGTCCATTTCATCTAGGGCTTTGTTGAATGCCACAACATCTTTGTTGATATTTTGTTTGGAAGATCTCTCCATTTTTGACAGTAGGGTGTTAAAATTCCCTACTATAATTGTGTTGCTATCAATATCTTTCTTGAAGTCCTCCAAGATTTCCTTTATGTATTTGGGTGCTCCCATGTAGGGTGTATATATATTTACAATGTTTATGTCTTCTTGGTGGAATCTTCCCTTGAGCATTATGCAGTTACCTTCTGGGTCTCTCTTTATGGCTCTGTTTTTGAAGTCTATTTCCTCTGATATGAGTATTGCTACCCCGGCTTTTTTTTCCCTGTCCATTTGCTTGGAAAACTTGTTTCCAGCTTTTTATTTTCAGTCTGTGTAGGTCTTTTGTCCTGAGGTGGGTCTCTTGTAGGCAGCATATGTGTTGGCCATGCTTTCTTATCTATTCAGCTATTGTGTTTCTTTTGATGGGAGCATTTAATCCTTTTACATTTAAGGTTATTATTGGTAGGTACTCATTCATTGTCATTTTTGTACCAATGTTCCTCTCTGTCTCTTTTCCTTCCTTTCCTTAGAGCAGTCCCTTGAGCATCTCTTGCAGAGCTATATTGGTGGATGTGTATTTTTTTAGACTAAGTTTTTCTTGGAAGCTCTTTATTTGGCCTTCTATCTTGATTGAGAGCCTTGCTGGGTAAAGCAGCCTAGGTTGCAGGCGTCTGGTTCTCATTACTTGGAATATTTCTTGCCATTCTCTTCTGGCTTGGATAATTTCCATTGAGAAGTCAGCAGCTAACCTTATTGGGGCTCCCTTGTATGTTACTTCCTTCTTCTCCCTTACTGCCTTTAAGATTCTCTCTTTGACTTGGAATTTTGCCATTTTAAGTATGATTTCTCTTGAAGTGGGCCTCTTCGGGCTCCTCTTGATTGGTCCTCTCTGTGTTTCCTGTATTTGTGTGACTTTTTCTCTCATCAAATTAGGGAAGTTTTCCATCATTACTTTTTCAAATAGATTTTATATCACTTGCTCTTCTTCTTCTCCTTCTGGTATCCCTATTATACGGATATTATTACTTTTCATATTGTCTTGCATTTCTCTTAATCCCTCTTTACTCTTTCTGAGCTAATTTTCCTTTTCTTGCTCCTTCTGGGTGTTTTTTCTAGTCTGTCCTCCAACTCTCTGATTCGATCTTCTGCTTAATTGATCCTGCTTTTGATTCCTTCCACTGTGTTCTTCAGTTCAGCAATTGTATTCTTCTTTTCCTCTTGGCCCTTGTTTATGTTTTCTATTTCCTTTTCCATGTTGATATAGTTTGCAGTGAGTTCATTGTAGTTCCCCTGTAGTTTCTGGTACCTTATTGTGAACTCATGGACCTTCCTGATAACCAGTTCTTTGAATTCAATATCTGATAGCTGTCTTGCTTCCATTTTGTTTAGCATTCTTTCTGAGGCTTCCTCCTTTTCTTTCATTTGGGGATTGTTTCTTTGTCTTCTCATTATTTGTGAGACTCTTCTTCATAGCTTCCGCTTCTTAAATGCATTTGTTCTGGTTCCCAGGGTTTATGGTGTGAACTGCTGTTGTAGAATGCCTGTGAGATTCAGTGGTGCAGTCTTCTTTGGGTATCCCGGTGTTCACTTCTTCCACCTACTCTTTTTTGTGATAGTTGGAGGGGGAAGCAGAATGGCTTAAGACAGCAAGAGAATATTTTATGGTATTTACACTAGCAGCTGGTATATAAGAGATAGTAGATCTTTTGGCTATGTATAGTGTTAACCATGATCTTCAACCCAAGTAGCCACTTTAAAGAAAGGGTGGGAAGAAGATAAGACTCTTGTTGGGGAGGGAAGGGTGTGAGTTAGATCAAGAAAGCAGTGAGGTTGTGGGAGGTCAGATTCTTGGGTAAGGTAAGGGTAAAGGATAGTAAATATGTGTAGTTTGTGAAAGAATATAGTTAACCTCCACTATAATAGAGTTCAGGAGACTGTGATGTCTGTTAAAATCTGGGAAGGGTGCTGTGAAGTATTTACAATTGTGTGGAATAGAAATCTATGTGATCTGAATAACATGAACAGGGTGTATAGGACTTTCAGTAGTGTGCTGATAGAACACAGGTCAGGTGAAGGACAGTAAATTAGCAATACAATGTGGAAGAGAGAATGGGAGAACCTGTCAAATGGTACAATATACCCTGCCAAGCAAAGAAGACTATACAGAAAGAAGGGGAATACAAAAATACTATTAAAATAAAAGATGTGAGAATAATGAAATATAATAATAATGCAAATATTCAGCAACTTGCAGTTTCCCTGCAATGGCCGAGTGAAATTTGTCTCACTGTGTCAGTTGTTGGGCTGCCCCCTCTTTGAGTCCACATCAGGTCCTTTCACAGTTAGAAGTTTTTTTCTTACTTGTGGGTATTTAAAAAAAAAAAGTCAGGAGAAGGGAGAAAAAAATTGGAAAGAAAGGATGAAGAGCTCTTGTTGATTTCAAACTGGCCAAACTGTTTTTTCTGGTGTTGCTGGCTGTAGGATGCTGGAGGGTGATTGGTGTGGCGTTTCTTCCTTCCTGATGTTTATTCAGCCTGTCTTGCAAGTACTGTTCCAAAAGCTAGTCTGGCTCCTTTTTCCAATATCTTAGATGGGGGAATCCAGGTTTTCTTCAGAGTTCTTTTCTTCGGTGGCTAGGCTGTAGGCTGGTGTGCACAGGCGCCCACTTGGCTGGGCTGCCTCAGTCCCACAGGTTTGGTCAGGAACCCTTCCCAGTGCTATGGGGAAACACAGTGCCATTTGTGTAACCTAGAGGTCTCTTTCCAGCTGGGTGGGGAGTCAGCTGCAAGGCTGTCACAGCTGATTCCCCAAACAGTCCCACTGTTTGATAAATTCCTCCTACTCAAGCCTGCTGCTCCATGTATCCCAATTCTCCAGTCAGAGCGGTGACTATCAGGGTCAGTGCCCATCACTGCAAGACTCAGTCAAGACACCAGCTCTCCCAAGCTGGTGACTACAAACTCAGTGAGTGATCACGGCCTTGTGCGTCTTGCCTCTTCATCCTTATTCCCCTCTCTGTGACCAGGCCTCTCCTGGTGCTGCTCAGACCCTGCTCTGTCGGGGAGGGAGGGAGCAGTTGTCCAAGCTCTCCCCCAAGGACTTTGTGGCAGGTGCAGCTTGGGGCGCTGGGCCTGGGGCTACAACTGCCCCACCCCCCGGCTGGTTCCAGGGACATTACTGTCCTGAAATATCCTTATTATCATTTGGTTTCTGGTTTTACAGTGCCCGCTACAATTTTTGGACTCTTATTTAAAATATGCTGGGGTACTGTTCGTTGTCTGCTCTGTTCCTCCCTGGATTAGCCAGGTTTTCCTCCTATGTGTAGGGGAAAGTGAAATCCAGTCCCTCATACTCCATCACCATCTTCCTCCTTCTCCTAAATGTACCATAGTTTTTTGATCCAGTCATTTACTGATGGGCACCTAGTTTGCTTCCAATACTTGGCTATTGTAAATTGTGCTACTGTGAACACAATAATTGATAAATTTGGGGTGCATAGGTTCTTCTGGATTGAAGTTTCTGGATTCTTAAGGTAATAATCCCAGTAGTGTAATTGCTGGGTCAAAAGGCAGATCCATTTTTAGTTTTCTGAGAAAATTTTATACTGTTTTCTATAGTGGTTGCACCAGTTTGAAATGCCACAAACAGTGCACTAGGTTCCCCTTTTCTCCAACCTCTCCAACACTTGTTGCTTGTTGCTTTGTTTATGATGGCCATTCTGACCAGTGTGAAGTGGAATCTCATTGTTGTTTTTATTTGCATCTCTCTGATAGCTAGTGAAATTGAGCATCTTTTCATGTGTCTCCGGATCATCTGTATATCCTCCTTGGAAAAGAGTCTGTTCAAGTCCTTTGGGCATTTTTTTAATTGGGTGGATTTTCTTAGAGTGGAGTCATGCAAGTTCTTTACATAACTTGGTGATTAAAACCTTGTCTGAGGTATCATTAGCAGATATGTTTTCTCTAATGTTGTTTTCTTGGTCGTGCAGAAGCTTTTTATTTTGATGAGATCCCATGTGTTTATTCATTCCTTTATGTTCATTGCTCTGGGGGGGGCGGTTATTAGTGAAAATACTGCTGTGTGAAATATCTGAGATTTTCCTGCCTATGTTCTACTCTATGACTTTAATGCTGCTACAGCTTATATTTAAGTCCTTTATCCACCTTGAATTTATTTTTGTGTATGGTGTAAGTTGGTGCTTGAGTTTCATTTTTTTGCACATAGCTGTCCAGTTCTCCCAACATCACTTGTTGAAGAGGCTATCTTTACTCCATTTTATGTCGCTGCCCCCTTTGTCGAATATTAACTGATCATAGAGACTTGGGTTTATTTCTGGGCTCTCTGTTCTGTTCCATTGATCTATGTGCCTGTTTTTATGCCAGTACCAGGGTGTTTTAATTACAGTGGGCTTGTACTATAGTTTCATATCAGATATTGTGACCCCTCCTATTTTGCTCTTCTTTCTCAAAATTTCAGCTGCTATTCAGGGTTGTTTATGGTTCCATATAAATTTTTGAATTATTTGCTCTATGTCTGTGAAATATGCCATTGGTACTTTAATAGGTATTGCATCGAGTCTGTAAGTTGCTTTGAATAGTATGGACATTTTGATGATGTTAATTCTTCCAATCCATGAACACAGTATATGTTTCCATTTGTTTGTGACTTCCTTGATTTCTTTCTTCAGTGTTGTGTAGTTTTCCGAGTACAGGTGTTTTACCTCCTTCATTAGATTTGCTCCTAGGAACTTTATTTTTCTTTTTGCTATATCAAATGGGATTTTTTTCTTCATTTCTGCTTCTGCTGTTTCATTGTTGGTATACAAAAATGCCTTTGATTTCTGGATATTGACTTTGTATCCCACTGTTTTGCCAAATTCATTTATTAGATTGAGCAGTTTTTGGGTGGAGACTGTAGGCTTTTCCATGCACACTATCATATCATCTGCAAACAGTCACAGTTTTGTTTTCTACTGTAAGATTTTGATGCCTTTATTTCCTTTTGTTTTCTGATTGCTGCAGCTAAAACTTCCAATACTATATTCAATAAAAGTGGTGAAAGTGGACAACCATGTCTTGTTCCTGATCCCAGTGGAAAATTTTAATTTTTGCCCTTGAGTATGATATTGGCTGTAGGTCTCTCATATATGACCTTTATTATGTTGAGGAATGATCCCTCTATTTTCACTTTGTGGAGTGATTTTATTAGAAATGTGTGCTGTACCTTACCAAATGCTCTTTCTGCATCTATTGTTATGATCATGTGTTTTTTGTCTTTGCTTTTGTTTATGTAATGTATTATATTTACTGATTTGCAAATATTGTACCATCATTGCATCCCTTGAATAAATTCCACTTTGTCATGGTGGATGATCTCCTGAATGTATTCTTGAAGGCGGTTTGGCAATACATTGTTGAAGATTTTAGCGACTATGTTTGTCAGCAATACTGGCTTGAATTTTTTCTTTATTTGTTGTTTCTTTATCTGGTTTTGAGATTAGGATGATGCTGGGTTCCTAAAAAGAATTTGGGAGTCTTCCATCACTTTGGATTTTTTCAAATAGTCTGTGAAGGATAGGGGATAGCTCTTCCTTAAATTCTTTGTAGAATTCTCCTGTGAAACCATCCTATCTAGGGCTTTTGTGTGCAGGGATTTTTTATTACTTTTGCAATTTCACCTGCTGTTATTGATCTTTTCAGGCTTTCTCCTCCTTCATTCAATTTTGGAAGATTGTATTTTTCTAGAAATTTGTCCATTTCACCTAGGTTTTCAAATTTCTTCACATACAATTCTTCACAGTAATTTCTTACAATCTTTTGTATTTTTGTTGTATCATTTGTAATCTCTCCTCTTTCATTTCTTACTGTGTTTATTTGAGTTCTTTCTCTTTTATTCTTGATGAGCCTGCTTAAAGGTTTGTCAATTTTGTTTATCTTTTCAAAGAACCAGCTCCTGGATTCATTGATCCTTAGAATTGTGGTTTCAGTCTCTATGTCATTTAATTCTAGTTTGATCGTGGTTATTTCCTCCCTTGTACTTGCTCTGCACTCTGTTGTTGTTCCTCCAGATCTTGTAGGTGTAGGGTTAGGTTGTTTGTTTGAATTATTTCTATCTTCTTAAGGTAGAGCTGTATCACTATGACCTTCTCTCTTATGACTACCTTCACTGTGTCCCATTTATTTTAGATTGATCTGAGTTCATTTTCATTTGTTTACAGAAACTTTTTGATTTCTTCCCTAATTTAATTCTTCACCCATTCATTGTTTAATAACATGATATTAAATCTCCATGATTTTGAGTATTTGGAGTTTTTTCCTTGGGATTGGTTTCAAGTTTCTGTCCCATGTGGTTCGAGAAAATGCTTGATATGATTTCAATTTTCTTGAATTTGTTCAGGTTTGTTTTCTGTACTGTCATGTGGTCTATATTTGAAAATGTTCTATGTGCTTTTAAAAAGAATATGCATCTTGGTTTTTTGGGGTGAAAGGCTGTATATATATATCAGTTAAGTTCATTTTATCTAGGGCATTATTCAATGCCACAATATCTTTATTGATATTCTGTTTGGAAGATCTGTCCATTTTTGACAGTAGGTTGTTAAAATCCTGTACTATAATTGTGTTGCTGTCAATATCTTTCTTGAAGTCCTCTAAGATTTTCTTTCTGTATTTGGGTGCTCCTATATTGGGTACATATATCTTTACAATGTTTATATCTTCTTGGTGGATTCTGCCTGGAAGTGACCTTCCGGGTCTCTTTTTATGGCCCTTTTTTTGAGGTCTATTTTGTCTGATATGAGTATTGTTACCCCGGCTTATATTTTTCTGTCCATTTTCTTGGAATATTTGTTTCCAACCCTTCACTTTCTGTCTCTGTGTGTATTTTGTCCTGAGGTGGTCTCTTGTAGTCAGCATACATGTTGGTCATACTTCTTATCCATTCAGCTATTCTATGTCTTTTGATTGGAGCATTGAATTAATTTACATTTAAGGTTATTATTCATAGGTACTTATTCATTGCCATTTTCATACTGGTATTTCTCTCTCTCTCTTTTCTCTCTTTTCCTTAAAGCTGTCCATTTAGCATCTCTTGCAGATCTGGTTTGGTGGAGGTGTATTGTTTTATACTTCTTTAGTCTGGGAAGCTCCTTATTTGGCCTCCTGTCTTGATTGAGAACCCAGTTGGGTAAAATTAGCCTTGGTTGCAAGCCTCTGATTCTCATTACTTGGAATATTTCTTGCCATTCTCTTCTGTCTTGGATCGTTTCTATTGAGAACCCTGCAGCTAACCTTATTGAGGATCCCTTTTATGTTACTTCCTGTTTTTCCCTTGCTGCCTTTAAGATTCTCTCTTTTTCTTGGAATTTTGCCATTTTAATTATGATGTGTCTTGAAGAGGGCCTTTTTGGGTTCCTCTTGAATGGGACTCTGTGTTTTGTGGATTTGTGTGACTTTTACTTCGATCAGATTAGGGAAGTTTTCCATTATTAATTTTTCAAATAAGTTTTCAATCATTTGCTCTTCTTCTTCTGCTTCTGTATCCCTATTGTATGGATATTATTACATTTCATATTGTCTTGCATTTCTCTTAATCTCTCTTCATTCTTTCTCAGCCTCTTTTCCTTTTCTTTCTCTTTCTGGGTGTTTTTTTCTACTTTGTCCTCCAGCTCACTGATCTGGTCTTGTGCTTCATTTAGCCTGCTTTTGATTCATTCTAAAGTGCTCTTCAGTTCATAAATTGAATTTTTTATTTCCTCTTGGCCCTTATTGATCATCCCTATTTCCTTTTTCATGTTGATATAGTTTGCAATGAGTTAATTTTAGTTTCCCTGTAGTTTTTGATAATTCACTGTGAGCTCACTGAGCTTCCTCATAACGATTACTTTGAACTCAATGTATGATAGTTGAGTTGCCTGTATTTCATTTAGCATTATTTCTGAGGCTTCTCCCTTTCCTTTCATTTGAATAGTCTTTCTTTGTCTTCCCATTGTTTGTGAGACTCTTCTTGTTAGCCTCAGCTTCTTAAATTGATCTGTTCTGGCTCTCTGGGTTTATGGTGTGAACTTCTGTGATAGAATACCTGTGATATTCAGTGGTGTAGTCTCCTTGAGGTCACTGGTCTTGGGTTGTTTTTTGTTGGCTGTGTGTTTGTCTTTGGGTTTTGATTGTTGTTCCCACCAGCTGGTTAACTGTGAGTCACTCTGTCCACCATCCTTTGTATTTTGTTGTGCTGGTGAGGGCACAACAAAGCTGGTTCTGAAGCTGGTTCTTCTGTGTATACAAGATTTCGAGGATTCTGTCTTCTTCTTGTTCAGTTGTTCATTTTGGGTAATTTCTCTACTATATAGTTGTATTTCCAAATAGGTCCTAGATTGTGGTTAGTGTGGCTTCCATTCCCTCCTTCACCTTCTTGTCTTGTTATATGTTGGTGGTTCCTTCATTGTTGGGTTTCCTCTTCTAGCAGGTATCTTGGTGTTCTTGGCTTCCACCTACAGTTGGAGGGGGAAGGCAAAATGATTTCAGACAGCAAGAAAGTATTCTATATTTACAGTAGCAGCTGGTAGAGAAGAGATATGAGATCTTTTCACTGTGTATAGTGTTAACCCTGGTATTCCATCCAACTAGCCACTTTTTAGAAGGGATGGGAAAAATATAAGACTCTTGTTGGGGAGGGATGGATTGTGAGTTGGATCTAGAAAGCAGTGAGGGTGTGGGAGGTCAGATTCTGAGGTAAGGTGAGAGTAAAGATAGTAAATAGGTGTAGTGTGTTAGAGAATAGTATTAACCACTGCAATAATAGAGTTCATGAAACTGTGAAGTTGTCTAAGATCTGGGAGGGGTGCTGTGTAGTATTTACTATTCTATGGAACTGCTATTATTTACAATAATATTAGAGGAACAATCATGTGACAGAATCTATGTGATCTGGGTAACAAGAATAGGGAGTATAGGACTTCGAGTATTGTGCTAACAGAACACAAGTGAGGTGAAGGACAGTAAATTAGTAATACACTACGAAAGAGAGAACAGGGTAATCCTGTCAAATAATACAATATAACTAGCCAAGCAAAGGAGTATAAACAGAAAGAAGAGAAATACAAAAATACTATTAATGTAAAAGATGTAAGAATAATGAAAAAATAATAATACAAGTATGCAATAACTTGCAGTTTCTCTGTAATAGCAAAGTGAAATTTCTCTCACTATCTCAGTTGTTGGGATGCCACATTTTGGGTCCAACTCTGGTCTTTTCACAGTTTCATTTTTTTTATCTCACTTGTGGGTATTTTTAAAAAAAGAAAAGCAGAAGAAGGAAGGAAGAAGAGATAAAATTGTAAAGAAGGGAAAAAGGAATAAAACAAGAAAGAAGGAGAGAAGGTGAAAGGAATTCAGAAATTAAAAAATAGAATACAAATTAAAAAAATAAAAAATTACTTTAAAAAAAAGCCTCTTGCTGGTTTCCCACTGGCCAAACCGGTTTTTCTGGTCTTGCTGATTGCTGCAGGCTGAGTGGCTTTTCTCCCTTCCTGATGAGCAATCAGTCAAGCTTGTGCACACTAGCTCCAGGCACCTTGGCTGTGGGATCCAGGCCTTTCTCAGACTGCACTCTTCCTGAGGTTACCGGTTGGGCTGGGGTCTTCCACAGAGCACACTTTCCCTGGGTTACTGGTGCACGCCCCAAGGTTTAGAGTTCGCATAGTTCCCAGTGCTATGGGACCGTGCAGGTATTCCTGGGCCACCTTGGGAGTGCTGCAGGGCTTGGTCAGGAGGAGGCTGGAGCAATTGCTGCAGGAGAATTCCCCAAACAGTGTCTCTTTTTTAACTTTTTCTTTTTGAGAAATTCCTCCTACTCAAGCCTGCTGTTCCATACAGTGGCCTGGCCTCTCACACAGCTCAATTCTCCAGCCAGACTAGGAACAATCAGGGTCAGGGACCATCAAGGCCTGACTCTCAGTTATCCCCAGCCGGTGTCCACAGACTCTGTGGGTGCTCATAGCCCCTATGTGTTTGCCATTTATTCCTTATTTTCTTTTCTGCGACTTCAAGCAACCAGGTCTCTCCCAGTGCTGCTCAAACCTTGTTTAGCAGGGGAGGGAGCAGTTGATTCAGCTCTCTCCCAAGAACCCTGTGGCAAATCCCGGGGGCCCTGGGCCTGGGGCTGCAGTTGTCCTGGTCCCACCCTGGTCCTTGAGACCTTATTGTCCTGAAGCACTCTCTTTACCATCTGGGTTTTCAATGTCTGCTACAATTTTTGGTCTCCTATTTTCATATATGTTGGGGTACTGTTAGCTTTTTGCTCTGTTCCTCCACAGATCAGCTGTTTTTTATCCTGTGTGTAGGAAGAAGTGGAATCTGCTCCCTCCTACCTCGCTGCCATCTTCCTCACTCCACCCTCCTCATTTTTAAAGCTCTTTCTTGGTACTGTAATTAGAGCAATTATCATTGTTCTTCCATAGTGACTGCTTCATTCACATGTCAGTCTTGCCCACCTAACATTGGGCTGTGTCCTTGGTAACTAGAATATAGTGGGTACTCAATAAGTACTTGTATTTTTTTTACTTTTTAAAAACCATAGAAATGCTTTTTTAAATCTTTAATCCCTACTTCCAACTGTGCTCCATTTGATGGTCCTTCCCATATTCTTAATAACATCCTGGGAAGATTCCATAACTTTGTGATAACTTTTTAATAAGTTTTAACTGTGGTAAAATACTAATAATGTAAAATTTATCATTTTAACCATTTTTAATTGCACAGTTCAGCAATGTTTAGTAAATTCACCTTGTTGTGTAATGAATCTTCAGAAATTCTTCATTTTGCAAAAATGAACCTCTGTCCCCAACAAACAACTCCTCTTTTCCCCTTCCCCCAGCATCTGGAAATCACTATTCTACTTTCTGTCTCTGACTTTAACTACTCTAGGTACTTCATACTAGTGAAACCATACAGTATTTGTCCTTTATAAACTTTTTATTGTATTATTAATCTTTATCTGAGAATTTATTCATTGACTCTAGAGAGTGAGGGATAGAGAAACACCAATGAGAGAGAGAAATACTGATCCGTTGCCTTCCATAGGTGCCCTAACTGGGAACTGAACTCACAACTTAGGTATGTGTCCTGATTGGGAATCAAACCCATGGTGTTTTTGTGCACAAGATGACACTCCAACCAACTGAGCTAAACCAGCCAGGACAGTATATGAACTTTTTTGTCTGGTTTCTTTCACTCAGCATAATGTCTTCAAGATTCTTACATTTTGTAGCACGTGTCAGAAATTCCTTCCTTTTTAAGGTTAAATAGTGTTTCATTGTATGTATATATTGTATGTACACATTGAATGTATACCACATTTTATTTATTCATTCATCCATCAATGGATACTAAAGTTGCAAGTGCTTATGTTTTTAAGTTATTAAAAATGAATATAAATTGAATTTTGCCTGTTAACCACTTCTTTTCTACCCACATATTAGGGTATATCAAGCAAATATTGTTGTTTATACAAAAAAAACTTTGTTTAAAATGTTTGCAATTTTGCAAATTTAGAAGGGGAATTGCCATCTCAAAATAAAAGTCAATGAAACTAACATTTATTGAATATTTACTCCATGACACGCAGTCTGGCAAATATTGTCACATTCTATAGGTGAAAAAAAGATCTCTATCCTAATTTGATAAGTGATGGTATTAGTGCTATTGAGGAGCTGTCATTTCCCAGGCATCTGTAAAACTGTGACACATACAAAATAACCCATCCATGGGATAGCACTTCATATCACTGATATCTTTTTGTTTTCATTTTTTTCTATTTTTATCATAACATTGTTGACTCTCAGGGAAGGAGAATGATTTGTTTGTAATGAAAAATTTCCAACTGCTGGCAATAGGATGTCATGGTCTAATGAAGTAACTCTCCTTTTTAACATAAGGTATTAGCACAATAATCAAATGATTGTGTTCATCTAACATGTAAAATAATTCATGTTCCTAAATAAAGATTCTGAAGAAAACAATCCTATTAACAATTGCTTCAAAAAGAATAAAATGCCTATGAAAGAATTTAACCAAGAATGTAAAAAACTTGTATTTGGAAAATTATAAGAAATTGAAGAAGATACAAATAAGTGGAAGCATATATCATGTTCATGAATAGGAAGAATTAACATCATTAAAATGTCTGTACTAACCAAAGCAATGTACAGAATCAATGTAATTTTTACCAAGAGACCAATGGCATATTTCACAGGGCTAGAACAAATATTCCGAAAATTTATATGGAACAACAAAGACCCCAAATAGCCATAGCAATCTTGAGAAAGAAGAACACAGGGAAGAATCACCTGACCTAATATCAAACTATACTACAAGGCCATAGGAATAAAAACAACATGATATTGGCATAGAAACAGACATATAACTCTATGAAATTAAATAAGGATTCTGTGAGTAATTAAGTCATGGGTAAGGACCTTTAAATGTAAAAAATTAAAACCTTGTTATTAATGGCATAGGGCTAACATTTAATATTCTGTTGACATTCATATCACTTGCTTTTTAAGGTACAAGGATGAAATTGGTGTCTTCAGTTTAAATTGAGAATTACCATCAACATAGTATAAATCATTATGTAATAACAAATATCTGGTTATCACTAATAACTTATAAAATAAGGATTACATAAATATACGGCAGTTTAAATGCTGTTATGCAAAATTAATGCAGTAAAAATGTTTGATATTAAAATTTCATGAAATCTAAATTTAGAAATTAGTTTTAAATGCTAAACTCTGAGAGAAATGTTAAGCTATTATAAAAATTATTACAAAATATAAAAAATTAATTATTAGACTCAGAAAAAGCAAATGAAAGAAAATTATTTGATTGTGAAATCAAGTTTTGAACAAAATAGGCAAAAAGCATCAAAGCTACGGTTTGGGGCCAATTCTAGCTCAGGTCTTTTACCTGTATAGCAGGGTGTACATTATTCTCCTCTATACATGTCATACAAGTTGATAAACTTCTGAGAAAATCAGAAGAGAAATACTTAAGGAATTAATTAAGCCAAATGTACTTTCTGACAAATTAGGTAGTGGCTATGTGATCTAAATATCCAACAAAGGAACATTCCATTCTTGCTGAGATATTCTACCTCAGGAAGACATTGGCTTTCTTAATACAGTGCAGAGAGAAAAACTCTGCCAGAAATTCATTGCATAAAACTTGTTTTGAGATTAAAAACATTTTTACTACAATTCATTTTCTTCATTATCCTCAAAGGATTTAAGTAATTTGTCTATTCTGCAAATAAAGGAATATTCTGCAAAGTAATTTGTCTATTCTGCAAATTAGAAGGAATAATAACTGAAGAATATGGATTCAGTCAAGGACTTACACAAGTCACGTGCAGCATTGGAGCTGGGCAGAACTTTTAGGGTCACTCTGAGCCCCCAAGATGGTCAGGCTCACAATTGCCAGTCACTGGATAGCACATGGCCTGAGTTCTAGTGCTTCTGGGCAGCTGCAGCATCTTGGAAGACAGCACATCGCAATAGCCCGGAATCTGACACCACATCACAACATGATTTCATGGAGCGTAAAATGAAGCCAGAGTGGGAATTAACAGATTTCATTTTTAGAAAAAGAGGTTGATTTTCACTAGAAATAACAAAGACTAGAGAGGAATAAAAAATGAAGCCAATGGGGGTAGTTAACAATCCACGAAACATTGTATGCAGAAGGCTACTCAAGTTTTTAATCAAATATAAGAATTATAATTTACATTTTCATTTAGTAAGAGTTTTATTTCCATTTTAGGGTAATTAGTTAAGATTAAGCAATTTGCTTTCAAATATAAATGATACCAATCTTATGTAAAGTTACATAAGTTGTATCTAAATTAATATATATGGTTTTATATTGTAGGAGATGAAAACAAACTGATGTTACATTAGGGTGTGAGAAGCATGGAGAATGCAGCATACAACCTAGCAAACTCTTTCTGACACTTTAACAGTAATTCTAGGGTTTTCCTAGTGAACCAGGTACTATATAGCTCTTGGAATTATTGGAAAACAACTTGACACCATTTTAATTTCTTTTTTTCATTAACTTCAAATATGTTGAACTGGGAATGAGGAGACAAATTGTCAAAGCCACAATGACTATGGTTTGGCCAGAAAGATGTCTCAATTTTTTAAGTGGAGTTTGTCAAATGACTAAAACTATTTTTTTCCTCCTCCCTAACACTTAAGAATCTCCTAAAAATCTTGATTTGTGGAGGTTAGCCACCAAGTTATCCTGAAAAGTCTTAAAGCAAGTTCTCTACCTCAGACATTTACAACATTTTTTTCCTCTGACCAATGAGCAACCACAAGACAATGCCTTCTTTCTCCCTTGTAAACATTTTGTAATGTTGCTTCTCATTGCCTTTCTAGGCACTTCTATCTCCATGCTGCATCTGGGGAGGGGACAGCATTCAAGAAAGACTTGACAGTGACCAGGAGGCTTCGGTTACCCCTAGAGTTAACCCAGGGATCTCGAATCCTCCCTTCAACTCCTGGAAACCAACTCAATTTGGACACCACCTCTTAGAAGAGCATTAAAGTGGTTTTGGCTAGATTATAGACCTGCCCATGACAGGTGTGGTAGAACTCTAAATTCCAATCCTGAGTACCACTGATGTCACCAATAGTATGCTGCCTTAGCAAAGCCTCAGTTGTTGACTTAGGTGCAGATAACAAGAGAGCTCTCAGCAGCCTCCTCTGACCAGCTTGTTGCCTTGGTGGTTAAAGTCCTAGCTCTGCATCCCTAGAGTATGTTTTTCAGATAAGGGCAGCAGGCTGTGTGGGGATAGGATGGACATTTCAAAGACCGTTCATGGGATTACATTATTCAAACTGAAGTTGGGTTGATTCTCACAGTTACTTCAATAAAGTTTCTACAAACACTGAATGAGAAAACAATGAACCATTGTTCTTTGTGGGGAACAAAAAGGTTAGAGGAGACTTTGGTGGTCATAATATTTTCATCAATTGATCAATATATAACTTCATTTTACAAGTGTTTCTATTTAATTCAATAAGAAAACACTGTTTTTTATATTGTTCATTTATTAACATTACAGGCAACAACACTATAACTCAGAGTGAGCTTATGTAACACACATTTTCTTCATAAGGCACATTCTAGCCTTCTTAAGATGAGAGACTAGTCAGCACTTCAGCACTATGCTTGAGGGTCATTTGAAACAGATACCTACTATCAGAAAGCACAAGAATGCCCCCACACAGCACTGATTGGACTGTAAAATGACAGTGGTTTATGGTATGAGAACAGAAACCAGAAGATAAAATGTCCCCTTCTTCATCCTTAGGTGGTAATGAGCACATTGGGCAACTCAAGTTTTTGCTACATGACACACAGCTGCAAATTGTTGTGATAAGCTCTGTAAGTATTGATATTATCTCTGATCTTAAACACAGAGGTAACTGCTCCTGATTGAAATATTTCAGAATTTTTTTACAGAATTGCTTGTGATTATTATTTCATAAAACAATTATTTATAAAAAGTATATGTTTCTCCTTATGCTGTTTTTCTCACCTAAGATATCTCAAATAATTTTTCATTTAGGTTGTATAGATACATCTTATTGCTTTTAGCACTGTCTAGTATATAAAATATAATTTTTTTCAAAAGTCGTCTTTGGAAGGACATTTCTGGTGTTTAGAATTTTGCTATTTCAGAAAAAAACAATTACCATCTTTGAACAAAATCTTTGGTGTTTTTCTATAGAACAAATACACATATAAGCAGAATTATTAAGTAATAAGTATATGTTCATTTAAATTTTAATAGTTAATGTTTCAAAAATGTTGTATCAACTTATATTATGATAGTTAACTGTGCTTGAAGCTGCCTGAAAAGCAATTTCTTGAGAAGCCAATAATGTCTTTACTATCATGGAATGTAAAAAGGTGACTTGAAATTAGGAGACCTGAATCTTGTCTTTGTTATACTTTGCCTAGCACTCTTGGAAAGCAGAAAGCCTTCCATACAATCTCAGTGTGTTTCATAATTTGCTTTATTCAAATTCTGCTCCTCATTAAATGCTCTTTCTTGAGTATTCAAGTTTGAAAGCTAAATATTTTCAGATACTCCAAATATCTACTGAAGGGATTGGGGTGCAGAATGTCTCTATTAAGGCTGACTCCATAGGACCTTGAGGACAGACCTTGGTTAGCCTACCTGGTATTGATCTGACCTCTCTGTGCCTCAGCTGCCTCCTCTGTAAAGTGGGGATGATAATATCATCTACCTCCTAGACTACTAAGACTATTGAAATGACCTTGGAATATTGGAAGTTCTCAGTGCACAGCACATGGGAAAGCATAATAGGTTAAAGTATCATTACTTCTCTAGAGTCTCAAGTAACTAACGGTGGTTGACTTTTACAGAAAAAGAATATCTTATTTCTATCTAGGTTTCACCCACCAGACTACAAGTTGTCAAGAGAAGCCCTGCCTTTACTAACAACTTTGTAGTAAATAGGGAACCCAGACTACTCAGTGGGAATTGTTCTGAGATGGGATTGCACCTTTGATTTTCATTCTTCCTTCTCTTTCCGTTATGCTCCCCTGTTCTTTTGGAAATTTCTGTTATCTTTTTTGTAGCTCTTCTTTATGCATTGATTATTTTCTCCTTAAATACCTCTTTGATCTTCATTTCAATGAAGTGGAGGGCTTTTGCTGTGTAGATAACATCTAGACCCAAAGTGTGAAGTTTTTATACAACAATGTAAAGACGGTGAAGACAATACAGAGTGGTCCCACTCAAAACCCCTCAATCATGAAACGTAACTGCCTCCAGGTGTCTGAGCCAAAGGGAGTGCAGTTAGCTAGGTTTGCTATATGGGTTTGGATACAGTTTCAAGCCCAGACAGGTAGTCTTTTGTAGTCTTTCTAGAAATTAAATTGGTTTCTGCTTTTATCTCATAATGAATTCTGCTGCTACATACCAAAGGGAGAAGCCTATCTTCTGAGCAAGGATTTGAAATATTTATTTTCTAAATACAAATTAAAGGGATAAATGCTTTGCCTTATCCTTCCTCTCTCCTCATTTGTGCCACAGTTAAACCAGTTCTGTTTCTTTTTGTTTGGTATTTAAAGCATAAGAACAGTGGCCATGAATATCAGGAATGAAAGAGTGAAGGGATGAAAGTGTAGGTGGAAAGAGTAGGTGGAAAGTCTTAATACCAGTAGTGTGGCCTCCTCCAGAGTAGTCATCCTGTTTGTTTACTAGGTTGAGTTAGGGATTGGAAACCAGGAACTAAAACAGGCTGGATATCATGGATTGAAAATATTTCTCATTTGGTATAGGCATAGGAAAATTATCATTTTCTTTAAATATCTTCTTTCCCACTTGTTAAAGGGGGGTTGAGAAGCAAAATATACTGAAAAGGCAAATGTTTTTCTGCATAGATTAAGAATTACTGACAGTAGCCTAGCTGCACAAAATGGCATCCTGCACTTTACTGCTGCCTGGGGTAGAGACTGCTCCCTTAGCACACCAACTTGCTCTCCAGGGTTTACCAAATCAATTAATTAATACAAACAAATACATAAGCAAAACAGAAACATTTTATTTTTTTTATTTAAAACTTTATATTATTTTAAAAAAAGATTTATTTATGCATTTTTCGAAAGAGGGGAAGGGAGAGAGAAAGAAGGAAACATCAATGTGTAGTGGTTTCTTGCACACCCCCTATTAGGGACGTGGCCTGCAACCCAGGCATGTGTCCTGACTGGGAATCCATCCAGCATCCCTTTGGTTCCCAAGATGCCACTCAATCCACTGAGCCACACCAGCCAGGGCACAAAATAGAGACATTTTAGAAGTTTTTTAAAAATTTTATTTATAAAAATAAGGTACCTTTTATTTCTGTAAAGCCAAAATATTAGAGGTCATCTATTTTTTCAATGGGAATTGGAGCTGAGAAACATGTGTTCAGAGAATAACTGTTCATTCTGACACCTATGGCTAGTTTTAAAGCATAGTGAGCTGATGAGAATTAATAAAAATGTTTGGGGGGAACTTAAAGTTTTGAGATTCTAGAAACCAGGAGGTGCCTTTAAAATGCCAAGTTTCAACCAGCCCCTGCCAACAAGAATAGCCAGGGTGTTATGCACAACTCTCATCAAAAGGTGCCAATCTGGCTGGGGCTTGCCCCAACTAAATCCAACTGAGATGGAAACTGGTGACCCTGTAATTGGAGGACTTCCACTGTCTGCCGACCATCAGAGAGATGGGTGGGTAGTGTAAGCTTCCCTGACCACGGTTCACCAGGGGTCACTTTCTTACTGTGAGAACAAAGTGCGACTGAGCTGAGGTCCCAGCTGCATGGTTCTGCTGTGTAAACACAGCACAGAGATCTGGGATGACCAAATGTTAAGGTTCCCATGCAATCTGTGGTTAGAATATAGACATAGCCATAGACTACGTTTTTAACTGCTTTTTACATCTCTCCCTCTCTCTCTTGTCTTCGTTCTCCTTTTCTACTCCATGTGTTAACATCAAAACATCCTTAGACAAATATCTATTTGTCATTTTACTCTAATAAGGAGAGGCTCCCACTGCACCCCAAACAACCCAGATACTTTTTGTAAAATTTTATTTTATCGTTCAAGTACAGTCTTCTGTCTTTTACTCCCATTCCAGCCCACTCCTGCAGTGCTCCCCATCTCCCTGCCTTTTAAGCCCCTCTTAGTTTTTGTCCATGTGTCCTTTATACTTGTTCCTATAAGCCCTTCCCCTTTTTCCCTGAAATTCCCTCCCCTCTCTCCTCTGGTCAAACCCAGATACTTTTAATGGAAATGCCCTCAGCAGGGCAACCCCACTGTGGTATACATTGTCATTGGGCTGACATTTCCTCATTCATCCCTAGGACCAAGGCTCTTAAAATCAGGGGAAAGATGGGAAATTGGGGAGCTGTCTGTCTCCTCCTCTCTTTTCATCACCAAACCCATTTTTGACTCCTGACATTCATTTCCTCTCTGGGAGGTCCTGGTTAATAGAAGCGCAAATTCAGTTTCATACCTCTGCTGTTAGGTGTTCAAGGATGATCTTTGGGAAGCAGTATGGCATCAATCACTGTCTATGGCTACTTGAGAAGTCAAGTGATGGACTAGCCAGGCAAAGCCCCCTCACTGCTGCCTGCATACCGCAATTCAATTAGTCATGGTCAGAGGAAGGCATTATTATTCATATACCACTGATAGTTCCCAAAGTAAACAGAGCTGGGATGAGATCTCTCATCATCCCAGTACCTTTAGCTGGGACACAAAAGAAAAAAAAAATCCTAGACTCAAGAGTGTAACATTTGGTCTGAATTCTGATCTTCCTTCCCCTCTCTTTTTTTTCTACACAACTCATAACAGATAAGTGTCCTGTGTGTGCACACACAAATCTAGCTGGGCTATTTTATTCTTGTATTGCCAACAATATTATGAAGTCTCTTTCCATTCTGGGCATTCTCTGTCTCCTGTCTTTATCATGGTTAGTGCCTCTGAAAAAAAATGGGAAGTGGGTTTTTTATATTGTGTGAACAATCCTGTTAGAATATAACAGACTGATAACTTCCCAGTTAGCAGTAAATAATCCCTGAAGAAATGTAGGGTGACATTTGTATTTTATAAAGTGCTAACCAAATTAACTGGGGCCTGGCAAACCCCCATCTGTTTATCAGTTTTTCTGGGGGAAGTGAACCCAAGATAAATACCAGTTTTCCTTGGATAAATTTTATAGCCATACTGAAACTGCCAAAGCACACAAGAGAAGTGTAAGCAGAGCTATGTTCTCGTTGACAGAAAAAGTCAATTTTGCAGGCTGGACTTAGGCAAGAGGCTTTAACTCCTCCTCCTGATCCCAGCTCAAGTTCTGAATGTTTATAATTGGGCTGTTTTATCCAGCTGGGGAATGAGCCAATTCAGTGAGCTGAAAGTTCAATTCAGCAGGCTCTCAAGGAGAACCTGCTGTCAGAAATGACAATGCTGGCCAAAGTGTGCCAGCTTTAAGAGGTGAGAACTGGGACCCTCTGCCAACTCTGCTTTGTGGGAGTGAGTGACACAACTTCTGGCTCAGATAATTTACTAAACTTGGGACAATCTGTGTAATCAAGGCCTAATGTTGACTTTTGCTATGTGGGACTTTTATTTTTTTATTTTTTATTTTTTTAAATTTTATTTATTTATCTTTAGAGGGGAAGGGTTAGGGAGAGAAATATCAATGTATGGTTGCCTCTTGTGTGTCCCCTGCTGGGAACTGGCCTGCAACCCAGGCATGTGCCCTGACTGGGAATCGAACCTCGATTCTCTGGTTCACAGGCCCGCGCTCAATCCACTGAGCTACGTCAGCCAGGCTATGTGGGACTTTTAGATGCTCATTACAATCTAACCCTCAGCCCAGGGGGTACCTCAGAAGACTTCAGAACCACAAGGCCATTGGGTATATAGGAAATATGGCTGTGAATAAAAATTGCCAGGAAGCCCTTTGGAAACATGACCCCACCTCTGGCCTACTGGGTCAGAATCTCTGGGATTTCATTTGTAATTCACAACTAGTTGCTGTACTAGATGATATGCTAAGTGGACCCAGTTAAGGAAGGACTCCAGCTGCTGAGAGGATCAACAGACCATGTTCCTTGTGTATTCAGTTAGGAGCCCAGCTCATGACCCTTTTAGGCATGGCATCCAATGACCAGTAGCCACACCTACAAAAGGCTTGTTGTCTGGGCTCCCCTTAGTACCGCTGTGAAGGGGCATTCCATTTCAGAATGCCTTGTGGGGTTCACTGTGGCTTTCCTCCATACATCCTGTCTCCAAAGCCTCTTCTTAATAAACATCCTGCACATTGAACTTCATCTCAGGGGAGCACACTGTCCACACTAGCCAGGTTTGGGGAATGAGCATCTGGAAACCACTGTTTCTCCAATACTCAGTGCATCTGTATCATGAGTAAGTGGTTATTTAGCCTCAGTGTGACCACTGCAGAGCTGGGTACCTATCAGCTCTCACTCAGTCCCTCTGAACAACTCTGGGAATAGCAGTTTGTGTCATAAAATTTTCCTGTTTTTCACAGAAAATTGAAGAGTTCTGGGGTTCTGCTGATTGATGCTCTGGTATTAAAGATGGACTGAATCATTGAAGTTACCTGGCTTCTGTTTTCCACTATAATAATGAATGCAGTAGTAGTGAGAAGCATGGATGAAAGAACAATGAACAGTTAGCCTTTATCTGTTTCTACACTCAGTGAGCCATGGAAAGAAAAAAAGGGAGGGCCAGAAAGAAGGGATGAATCAGAGACTAGGTCAAAGGCCCAGTATTGACCTGTGTGGTAGTTTAAACACAATACCAATTTCTTTAAAACTCCTCTCATCAAGAAATGGTATGAAATACTTCCCCCTGTAAATGGGATTGGCCTTAGTGGCTCACTTCTAATGAGTAGGATGTGGTAGACTGATGCTGTGTACCATCTAGGGCTAGTTGAAAAAGTGGTACAGCTTCCACCTGGTGCTTTTTCTCAGGGCATACTTCAGAAGCCCTGACTGCACCCCCTATGAAAACCACAGGAGTGACCACATGAAGAGAGAGATGGACAAAGCTGTTTGAGTCTTCTCATGCTCTGACTCCAGCCTTAGTCACCGTGTGATTGTTACTATTAATACCTGAGATATTCCCAAGTGTGAACTACCCCGCTGAGCTCAGTCAATGTGCAACTATCTGATATAATTAAATAAATGATTCATATATTTACCCTTTTACACTAAGTTTGCAGTGATTGTTACATAGAAATGGAGAATTTGGGGTGAATAAGAGGTCTTAAAGTAGAGATTAATCCTCATTCATGACACTGAATTTATATTCTGATGAATATAAATCCTTACATTGGTGTCCAACCCCAGCCCAGGATGGCTATGAATGTGGCCCAACACAAAATTATAAATTTACTTAAAACTTTTCTTTTGCTTACCAGTTTTCAATAGTGTTTGTGTATTTAATGTGTGGCCCAAGATAATTCTTCTTCTTCCATTGTGGCCCAGAGATGCCAAGAGCTTGGACAGCCCTGTTGGGTAAAATGAGTTCCAAATCCACTCAAACAAAATGTAGCACAGTGTTCATAAAATTTTTCTCCAAGTCCCAGTGAGGACCACCAAACATCTCAGAAGCAGGGTCCATGCCTTTTAACCTGTCTCATCTCCCAGAGGAAATTCAAGAGCTGTAACATTTAGGAGGCTCCTTGGTGGCCAAGACAAAGGCACATCCACATGCTCAGCACATGCATCAATTCAGAGGGGACACCAACAGACACTTGCTGGCAGCTGCTCTCAATATTTTACACATAGTAGTCTGAATTTAGATTGCTTATTTCTTAGGCTACACTGGACATAGCAATTCCAAATGTAGGCAGAGGATGCTACATATAAGATCTGAAAAATGTTTACTAACACACTGTCTTAGTTCATTCCGGCTGCTATAACAGAATGCCACAGACTGGACAGCTTAAAGAACAGACATTTATATCTCACGGTTCTGGAGGCTTGCAGTCCAAAATCAGGGTTCTTGGCATGGTTGGGTTCTGAGGACAGCCACCTTATTACCGCATCCTTCACATGGAAGGAAACTCTGGAGTTTCTTGTTCTTATAAGCACACTAATCCCATCATGGAGCCGCACCCTTAGGGTACCATCGCATTGCGGAATAGGGCTTCAATTTATGGATTTAGATTTAGTCACAAACACACAATGAAAGCATAATTATGAAATTTAAAAATATATTTTATTGATTATGCTATTAGACTTGTCCCATTTTGCCCCTTTATTCCCCTCCATCCTGCACTCCCCCTCCTACCTGCATTCCCCGCCCTCCCCCCTGCCTTTTAGTTAATGTCCATGGGTCATACATTCAAGTTCTTTTGCTTCTACATTTTCTGTACTGTTCTTAACTTCCCCCTGTCTATTTTCTACCTATCATTTATGCTAGTTATTCCATATCCCTTCTCCCCTACTCCCCTATTCCCTGCTGAGAACTTTCCATGTGATCTCCCTTTCTGTGATTCTGTTCTTGTTCTACTTGTTTGCTTAGTTCATTTTTGTTTTTGTTTTAGCTTTGGTTGTTGGTTGTGAGTTTGTTGTCATTTTACTGTTCATATTTTTTAATCTTTGTTTTCTTAGATAAGTCCCTTTAACATTTCATATAATAAGGACTTGGTGAAGATGAACTCCTTTAACTTGACCTTATCTGGGAGGCACTTTATCTGCCTTTCCATTCTAAATGAGAGCTTTGCTAGATAGACTAATCTTGGATGTAAGTCCTTGCCTTTCATGACTTCAAATACTTCTTTCTAGCCCCTTCTTCCCTGTAAGGTTTCTTTTGAGAAATCAGCTGATAGTCTTATAGTCACTGCTTGGTAGGTAACCTTCTCCATTTCTCTTGCTGCTTTTAAGATTTTGTATCTTTAATCTTGGATAACTTAATGATGACATGCTTTAGTGTGTTCCTCTTCGGGTCCAACTTCTTTGGGACTCTCTGGGCTTCCTGTATTTCCTGGAGGTCTATTTCCTTCACCAGATTGGGGAAATTTTCCTTCATTATTTGTTCAAATAAGTTTTCAATTTTTTTGTTTTCTTCGTCTTCTGGCACCCCTATGATTCAGATATTGGAATGTCTCAGGTTGTCCCAGATGTTTGTAAGAGTCTCTTCACTTTTTCAAATTCTTGTTTCTTAATTTTGATCTGGATGGATGTTTATTTTTCCTTTTGTTCCAAATCATTGCTTTGAGTCCTGGTTTCTTTCTTGTTACTGTTGGTTCCCTGAGCATTCTGCTTTATTTCACTTTGGGTATCCTTCATTTGTTTTTTTCATTTTTGATCAAGCTCAGTCAGTTCTGTGAGCATTTTGATTACCAGGGCTTTAAATTTTCCATCAGATAGGTTTGTGATCTCCTCCTCATTTAGCTCTCTTTCCGAGGCTTTACTCTATTCTTTATTTAGGCCATATTTCTTTGTCTTGGGGCAGCTGATAAGTTGTAAGAGGGCTGGGCCTTAGGTATTCATCCAGGCAGGGCAACCTTCTTTTCTGAGCTACCGTGCTGCCTGTTGGGGAGGAGTGGGGGCGGGGGGGATGGTACAGCTTGCCTGCTCACCTCTAGCACACTTTTCAAAGGACTCTTAGACTCTGGTGTGAGACTTGGAGCTTCTCCTACCACAGCAAATCCAGCCATAGCCCACAACCACCTCTGAGTCCCCTTAAGTCAGCCCCTCCCATGCATCCCCCAGAGCTGGGCACCCAGTCCCACCCCCAAGGTCTGCCGCCTCTCAGTTTTTCTGAGTAGGCCCTCCTGGTCCCCTGCCTTACTGGTCTGGTTGTTCTGGTTGATTTGTTCTTTAATTCCTTTATTGTCGTAGTTCCATGCAGTTAGATTTTCTGGTGCTTTTGATTGTTTATTGATTTCAGATTGGTTTTTATCCTCCTTTTAGTTGTGTGAGGAAGCAAAGGGTCTCTACCTATGCCTCCATCTTGGCCAGAACTCACTTGAATACTTCTTTCAAGCCCCTTCTTTCCTATAAGCTTTCTTTTGAGAAAGTAGTTGATAGTCTTATGGAAACCCTCTCTTTTTTTCTTGCTGCTTATAAGATTCTGTCCTTATCTCTAGTATTGAGCAATGTAATTATGATGTGCCTTGGCATGTGCTTCCTTGGGTCCAAGTTCTTTGAGACAATGAGCTTCCTGGACTTCCTGGAAGTCTATTTCTTTTGCCAAATTGGGGAAGTTTTCCTTCATTATTTTTTCAAATAAATTTTCTTGCTCTTCCTCTTCTCCTTCTGGCACCCCTAAGATCTGGATGTGGAATGTTTAAGGTTGTCCTAGAGATTCCTAAGCCTCTCCTCTTTTTTAAAAATATTTTATTTATTTATTTTTAGAGGGTAAGGGAAGGAGAGAGGAAGATAAATATCAATATATGGTTGCCTCTCATGTGTC
>PVKM010002541.1:0-64060 GCA_004027735.1 Carollia perspicillata | reverse complement strand
AAAATTCTTTTCTTCCATATGTGTATATATGGATGTACATGAATATACCCCAGCCTCTTAACACTGGTTACCTTTGAATAGGGATTTTTTGTAGGGGCCTGGGGACCTGATGAAGAGAGATTTTTTGTTTTGTCTAAAATTTTTATTAGAATATATTTATATCTTACTTGTGTAATTAAAAAGGAAAAAGAAGAAATGCTGGAATTTAAAATTTTCAAAATGAAATATTAAATTAGTAAATCTTCCTGGCTGGTATAGCTCAGTGGATTGAGCGTGGGCCTGTGAAGCAAAGGGTTGCGGGTTCGATTCCCAGTCAGGGCACATGCCTGGGTTGCAGGCCGGGTCCCCAGTAGGGGACACATGAGAAGCAACCGCACATTGATGTTTCTCTCCCATTCTTTCTCCTTCCCATCCCCTCTCTCTAAAAATAAATAAATAAAATATTTTTAAAAAATTAGTAAATCTTTACTGTATGGTTATTATGTCAGATTTTTGTTTGTTTTTTAAATATATTTTATTGATTATGCTGTTACAGTTGTCTCATTTTTTTCATCCCTTTTATTCCCCTCTGCCCTGTAGCCCCCTTCCCACCATCTTTCCCCCATCTTAGTTTGTGTCCATGGGTCATACATACAAGTTCTTTGGCTTCTCCATTTCTAATACTGTTCTTAACCTCTGTCTATTTTGTATCTACCATTTATGCCTCTTATTCCCTGTACCTTCCCCCCATTCTCCCCCCTCCCCCTCCCCACTGATAACCCTCCATGTGATCTCCATTTCTGTGATTCTCTTCCTATTCTGGTTGTTTGCTTAGTTTGTTTTTGTTTTGGGGGGGGTTTCTTTAGGTTCAGTTGTTGATAGTTGTGAGTTTGTTGTCATTTTTACTGCTCATATTTTTTATTTTCTTTTTCTTAGATAAGTCCCTTTAACATTTCATGTAATAAGGGCTTGGTGATGATGAACTCCTTTAACTTGACCTTATCTGAGAGGCACTTTATCTGCCTTTCCATTCTAAATGAAAGCTTTGCTGGATAGAGCAATCTTGGATGTAGGTCCTTGGCTTTCATGACTTGGAATACTTCTTTCCAGCCCCTTCTTGCCTGCAAGGTTTCTTTGGAGAAATCAGCTGAGAGTCTTATGGGAACTCCTTTGTAGGTAACTCTGCTTTTCTCTTGCTGCTTTCAAGATTCTCTCTTTATCTTTCATCTTAGCTAATGTAATTATGATGTGCCTTGGTGTGTTCCTCCTTGGGTCCAACTTCTTTGGGACTGTCTGGGCTTCCTGGACTTCTGGAAAGTCTGTTTCCTTTGCCAGATTAGGGAAGTTCTCCTTCATTATTCGTTCAAATAAGTTTTTAATTTCTTGCTCTTCCCTTTCTCCTTCTGGTGTCCCTATGATTTTGATGTTGGAATGTTTAAAGATGTCCTGGAGGTTCCTAAGCCTCTCTTCATGTTTTTGAATTCTTGTTTCTTCATTCTGTTCTGGTTGAATGCTTATTTCTTCCTTTTGTTCCAAATCATTAATTTGATTCTGATTTCCTTCCTTTCACTGTTGCTTCCTGTATATTTTTCTTCATTTCACTTTTCATAGTCTTCACTTCTTCCTCTATGTTGTGGCCATACTCAGCCATTTCTGTCAGCATCCTGATTACCAGTGTTTTGAACTCTGCATCTGATCGGTTGGCTATCTCTTCATCGCTTAATTCTATTTTGGGGACTTTGATCTGTTCTTTTTCATTTGGGCCATATTTTTAGTCTCAGCACACCTGTTATTTGGGAAGGTGCTGAGCCTTAGGTATTCACCAAGGCAGGCAACCCACTTTGCTGAGTTTGGCACTGTATGTGAGGGAGGGATCCAAGAGGGAACAATGGCACTTGCTTGGCTCTCAGCTGGCTTTCAGTTACTTCTCGCTACCCCCAAGCAAATTGGGCCCTTCTGGTGCTGATTCCAGGGTGGGTGGGGTTTTGTATGTTCTAGGACACTCTGGGTCTCTCCTACAAACTCTCCTGTGATGCTTGGAGTTTCTCCTGCCACCTCTATGTGAGGCATTATGTTAGGCTGTGGGAGTACATAGAAAGGTAAATAAGCTTAGGTTGTGATCTCTGGGAATTTAGAGCTTAGTGTGAAGAATGCCTAGGATTAAGAGGAGAAATAGTGAAGGAGAACCAGAGCATGGGAGAGGCACACCCAACGAAGAAGCCTGAAGGAGCTATTGGGACAGGAGAAGATCCAAGAGGGTGATGAATTGAGGCCAAAGCAGGGAAAACGTAAGGCAGGAAAGGATGATATAAAATGTTACAGGACAGTCAAATAGGATGAAAACTTAGAAGTCAGTTGGATTTGTCAGTTGAAAAGCCCTTTCTTCCCTGGCTGGTATGGCCCAGTGGGTTGAGTACCAGCCTGTGAACTGAAAGGTCATTGGTTTGATCCCCAGTCAGGGCACATGCCTGGGTTGCAGGCTGAGCCCCCAGCTGGGGGCTTCTGAGAGGCAACTGATGGATGTTTCTATCCTTCTCTCTTTCCCTCCCTTCCCCTCTCTAAAAAAAAAATAAATAAATTTTAAAGCCCTTTTATTTTTCAAGTCCACCATTTCATTCTTTCAGGGCCTTTCCATTTTCTTTGCTTGATATTCTCTGTCCCCCAGGTGTGTGCACAGCTGGCTTCTTGTGATTAAGGTCTCAGCTCAGTGTACTTCCTCTGCGAGGCCTTCTTTCATGACCCAATCACAGTTAGCCCCCTCTCCTCAGTCACTCTCTTATTCTTTCAGTCAGTAAATGTTTCTTTAGTACCCATTGTGTTCCAGGCACTAGTGCTATAGCGGTAAACACAACACAAAGTCTGTCCTCTTAGTGCCTTGTATTCTGCCACATCATGTCATCTCTATTTTCTTGTTAGTATGCTTCACTGTCTGAAAATTTTGTTTGTTTTTTCATTTGTTTATTACCTTTCTCTGTGAATAAAAAAGAAGAACCTTGTTTTCCTAATTCACCACCATATTTCCAGTACCTGAACGGGTCCTTGGAAATAAATATTCATAAATATTTGTGGAAGATATAAATGAGTGGTGATCTTGGAGAGAACTGTTTGAATACATATTAAGGGCAGAAGATACATTGCCTTACCAATAGAATAAGAGTGAATGGAAGGCAAAATGAGCAAATGTGTGTAATTCTTGTGAGAACATGGTGGCAAACAAGAAAGATAAAATGATGGCTTGATGAGAAGACAAGTTCAGTGTGAGGGATTTATTTTATATAGAAGAGATTGAGCATGTGGGACATAGGCTTCTGCAGCAGGGCACTTGTCTACTTCACTGGTATTATCTCCATTGCCTGGTGCCACACCCGGTATGTAGTAAGTACGTAATGAATATCTGTTTAATAATGACTGTTTTTAAACTTGTGAGGAAGACCCAGGAGAGAGAAAGAGATTGAAGGAGTAAATGTATGGGGAGGGGAGAGGAGGAGTAAGTTTATACAACAGTCTAAATATCTTGTTGGACGTTGAAGAAAGAAGGAGAGGAGGGAGGGAGAAGCATGAAAAGTCGAGGTGGGGGAATTCTTGTTGGACAGCCCTGCACTACTTAGTCTATAAGAAGTGTTGTGTGCGTGGCAAGTTCAGCGGCTTGAGTAGAGCTGGTACTCCTACTCAAGGAGAGCCTCGCCAAGGGATTGTCTAGGAGAGCAGTAAGGGCTTACTGTTCTCTATGACCGATCACATATTTACATGTTGTGCTTATGTCAGGGCATCTGTTGTATAAAGTATTTATTCATTTGTTTTCAATTAGTATATCGAAAATTTGGAAAAATGTGTTAAACTTGAAGTACTGAATCTCAGCCATAATCTAATAGGGAAGATTGAGAAGCTGGATAAACTGTTAAGATTACGTGAACTCAACTTATCATATAACAAGATCTGGTAAGTACTACTTCTTTAGGTAGCACCGCAGGGTCATTGTCTTTGTTAAAGAGGGAGAGTATGTTGCCCATGTTACTGAGAGAAAGCTTTGAAACAGCAGGCACTTGGATCCTTTATCCGTGGATGGTCTGGCCCTTCGCGGATGATGACTGCCCTCATGACTCCGCAGTGCTAAAGTGCTGAGTACTATCTACCTAGCATTACCAAGAAGGAGATATGTTTTTTGAGTACCACATTTTATCTGAATTCTATTTTGGCAGGAAGTTTTCCCAGATAGAGTTTTTTATTCACTCCCTGTTACATTAAGAAAGTTGACATGAAGCAGTGTGTTTTAACCCCGTAATTTTGATCCTAAAGATATTTCAACTCATTTATCCTGATGTTCTTTGCTGATTGATATAAGAAATATACTCTCAATCTTGTTTCCATTTCATAAAATGTATTACTGTGAGATATAAACATAAAATTGACTAGCTAAAACTGCACATAGAAAACTTGTTATAGACAAATAATGCAAATATGAGATCTTGAAAATCTTTGTATCTGTATACTTCTCCCCATGTAGGACTTGATATACGTAATGGCAGTGGCAGAAACTCTCATATGGCAAAAATAAATGGGAAAATAACTGATTAATGAATCAATCCTTAATATAAAGTTTGTATAAAAATAATTGATCCTAATAAAAATAATTTCAACAAAATTAATATGAAAATAAAGAAGCTCAGAAATATTTGCCCAATATACTATTCTCCTGACCAAGTAATTACCCTGATAATTAAATTGGAATTAAGTTGGGAAAAATACTTTATCAGTGAAAATTCATCAGTATGGGTGATGAATGTTTTATTAATTTAAATATCCTCATTAAAATATCTGCGTTTATAAATACAGTATTATTCTGGGGGTCCACCAGCTCAAAATGGCAACCTTATCCTGCTTGTATAGCTAATCTTTCAGCAATGACTTAAGGTAGTAATTACAGACATCTTCTTTTGTACAGGGTTGTAACACATAGCACTGTGTGCTGTCAGGTTTTCCAGCTCTCCCCTGGCTGTCAGTGCTAGTGCTCTTTATAGCAGTTAGTAAGAATGCCACAGACAGGCTCTTCTTTTCTGTGTCGTGGGATCATAAAGTTTGATAGTAAGATAGGTAAGATTTCTGGCCACAGTAATGAAGAGTTTACCAAAGATGTTGTGATGAATTTGTTTCTAACTGCTTTTTTTGGTTCTCACTTATGAAAAGGGTTGATAAATTATAATTGTGAAAGGTAACCTCACATAAAACCAAGGTTGTTAATTCTAAAAATATAGTGGAAGGCCCTGGCTGGTGTTGCTCAGTGGATTGGGTTCTGGCCTGTGAGCCAAAAGGTCTCTGGTTAGATTACAGTTAGAGCACATCCCTGGGTTGTGGGCCAGGCCCCCAGTTGGGTATGTGAGAGAGGCAACCAATCAGTGTTTGTTTTACACATGGATGTTTCTCTCCCTCTCTTTTTCCCTCCCTCCCCCTCATTCTGAAAGTAAATAAAGTCTTAATATAGTGGAGGGACTGTATTATGGTACTAAATTTGAATTAACCCTTTGATTTCCAGCAAAATTGAAGGCATAGAGAATATGTATAATCTGCAAAAGCTAAACCTTGCAGGGAATGAAATTGAACATATTCCAGCATGGTTTGGGAAGAAGTTAAAATCTTTGAGAGCCCTCAATCTGAAAGGCAACAAGATATCATCGGTAAGTTATTCAGAGTAGCAAGAATGTTTTTCAAATTTTTGGAGTTGTCGAAAAAGTTAAAATCTAAGTTTAAAAAAAAATGAGCTCTCTTCTTTTAAGGTCAGTAGTCCTTTGATGAAACATTAAATTCAGACATAACCTGCGATTGTCTAGGGGAATTAAATATAGTCAGTCCTAGTTTTACGTGGTTCCATGGTAAGTGAGAGTTGACCCCCTAGCATTTTCACATCTATTATTTCATTTGAGCCTCAGAACATTCGTTTTAAGAAGACAGTGCAGGAATTATTTGTAAAATACTATGGGAGGCGGGGACTGGGTGGTGGTAGGCGAAGGGAGAAAAAGCAGAACAACTGTAATAGCATAAACAATAAAATACAAATAAATAAATAATGCTGTTAGTTATATACCACAGTTTTACTCCCATTGTTAATTATAGTCTCAGGGAGGTTAAATCTCTTACTTAAAGTCATATACTTTGTACCAGAATTCAGGTCAGTGAATGCCTGGAACAGTTTCTTTCCAATTTATGAATTAATCTCAGTTATTAGGTATTTTAGGAGGTTACTCACTAGCTGTTTATAATAGAGCAACTTTATCATGGTTCATATAATCTGATGATGATGTATATTTTTCTCTGGAGTGGAATTTATGATTTTCTTTGATATTTATACAGTTAGATGTTCAAGAAACATTACTGAGTAAAAACATTAATATATTTAAATCTGTATTAAAATTGGAACAATCATGCTACAATTTAAAGAACACCAGTCTTAAAATAGAAAAGATGTGCTTCTACTATGTGTCTAGACTTGCCTCTGTGACCCTGAAGAAACTCTTCATCTGTCTGAAACTCACTGCTTAAGCTGGAGAAACAGTTTCTACCCTGACTCCTTTACAGGAGTGTTATGGGCTCAGGTGAAATGGCAGATGTGAAAATGTTTTACAGGTTTTGAAACATTAACTCTTAGGTTGTATTCCTTAAACCTTCAACAGAGGAAGCAGTAATAATAAACAACACTTGTTTAATGCTGTGCAGTGCACAATGTCGATGCATTCCTTATTTCATCTTTAAGAAGATCCAGTGAGGTGACTCTCCACCACTTCACTGGGATGGCCCAATAGCCTCAGAGCCCAAGCCCACGCCTTATTGTACAGCAGCACCTTGGAACTCTTGGGGCTCAGGAGGTGACAGGGTAGCCGTGAGTCTAAAATTTGCCACACATATTCCTCAAATAGTGATTCTTAGCTAGTACTCAGTGTCAGCTGGTGTTAACAGGAAAATCATTCAGTAAGTATTTATGATTATTTTTAATTTGTGTCACTCTTCATCCCAGTTCATATTTGACATTGGTATCAATAAGTGATACATATTCACTTGGGTAAGATTTTTTTGTACCAACTATTAATAGTAGTTTCTCAACCTGTTACAATCCATCTTTGGGTAAACATAAAAGTCTCACTTCAAAACTTATCCTTTTTCTTTTAACTATTAATTATAGCTGTTATCTGAAAAGGCACCAATTTTTTTTCAATTTGTTCAGTCAGTATAATGCAAAGGCAGAGGGTTTATAGGTACACAGATTTAAATTCAAATCCTGTTTCATTCACTTATAACCTCTGAGCTTTGAGCAAGTCACCTAACTTCTTTGAGCAACCTCAGGTTCTTCATGTACGAAGTTCAGATGATTATACATCATAGGTGGTTGTGAGGAGTCACAAATGAAATAGTACATGGAAATGCCTAATAATGCCCTGCTGCACTGTACCCAGACACTCAAATACTCCTCCTTATTCCTCTCCTCACATGCTGCTTTTTGATAATGGGTTTCATGAGTAGATTCCTTGCCATGTTAATAGCAATTTCCTATGTTTATTATTCCTTTTAGGTATGTTTATGATTTTTAAATTATACCAATAGTGTTATATGTCATTTCAGCTTCAAGATGTAAGCAAGTTGAAACCACTTCAAGATTTGACTTCTCTGATCCTAGTTGAAAATCCAGTTGTTGCCCTTTCTCATTACTGCCAGTTTACCATTTTTCACCTCCGTTCACTGGAAAGTTTGGAAGGTCAGCCGGTAACCACTCAGGACAGACAGGAAGCTTTTGAGAGATTCAGTTTGGGTAAAGTGACTTTTTTTTTAAATAACTAAATTTGGGTGGGAAAAAATAATCCAGAAATTATCCATAAAATATATTATATTATGAACATTATAAGACTTTTAAAATTTGCATAGAAAGTTGCACCATAAATTAATTAATTCAGCAAATAGTCATTGAGCATGTATTGTGAGCCAGGCACTGTATCTGGTACTAAGGATACAATGGTGAGGAAGACAAAGGGTACTGGCCTTAGTGCAGCTTGTGTTTTAGTGGAGAAGACAGACACACAAAAGGCAAGTAAACCCTGATAAAGTAGCAGAGGAGAAGCCCCTTTTTGGGAAAGTGTGGTGTAAAGGAAGGCTCTATGAGGAAGTGACATTTCAACTGGAGACAAAGGCAAGAATGGATTAGCCATGTGAACAAAGGCGTTCATGGAGAGGGAGCAGCTTTTACTCTGAGGTTGGGTAGATCCCGGTAAGTTAGGGAACTGAAAAAAGATCCCTAGGACTGGAGGGTAGCTCAAGAAAACACTATGGAGAGATTGTGTGTGCGGTGGGGGGAGATAGCACAGGTCCTTGGAGTTTGGATTTTATTCCAGGTGCAGAAGAAAGCCATTGACAGTGTTTAACTGGGAGTGGGACATGAGACAATTTATTTATTAGGATTATTATTGATATAGGATGGAGATTGATTTAGAGCAGAGGAAAATGGAGTTAAAGGGACAGGTGATTAGGCTGCTGCAGAAATCTAGGCTAGAAATGTTGATGGCCTGTGTTTAGGTGGTAGGTTTGGTATGTCAAATGGATCAGTTTTGGAGGTTCAGCAGCACTTTTTAATGGATTGGAAATTCCCACACTTTTGGCTTGAGTGTTTGGATGGTGATATTATGTATAAATATAGGAGAACTTGGAATGCTGAGTTCAAATGTCTGTGAGAAAACCAAAAAGATTTGGAAATGTTAGTCTTGGGAGTCAGTCAGCGTGAAAATGATCATTTAATTCCACCAGAATCAATTAGCACAGTCAGGCAGGGGTTGGGATGAGCGAGAAGGAGAGCCAGCTAAGGAAGCTCAGAGAAGCCAACAAGGTAGAAGAAAACCAGGAAATAGTGGGTTGCAAAAGCCCAGAGAAGAAGGTTTCAAGAGAGGAAGTGGTCAGCTACGTTGAATGTTGCTGAGATATGAAGAAGTAAGATGAGCACAGAGAAGTGCGTGAGATTGGCAACATCTGATGATGATCCTGACAACAGCAGTTAAGGTGTGGTTAGGACAAATGCTAGCTTATAGATGGAAGAGTGATATTTGGGTGAAGATTTGAAATTTGATCCCATAATTTCTTCCCCCTAATACCTAATAAGCGAGTTAAAAAAAATCACCAGTAGCTTCCAGACCAGGAAATGGGCAGAAGCCAATGCCGTAAAACCTCAAAGCTAGTAGTCAAAGAAGCAAAGACAATATTCAAGAGCAGAGTGGAGAGACAAGTCATGGCTCAATTCTTTTGGTCCTTAAGAAGACAAGATTATATCAGAGAAAAAGAAGAGAGATTGCTCTTAATAAGAGGGACAGGACACTTTCTCCATCGAAGGGGAGAGAGGATGTGTGCAGGTGTGGGTAGTTTTGTTGCTTTGGTGGTGGGAAGATGAAGTTCTCACTAGTAGGGTCTGTTTTCTCATGAAATATGAGGTCATCAACTGAGAGAAAATAGGAGTATGGGGTGGGGGTGTAAAGAAAGAGGAAGGGATGGAATATTAATTTTAGAGTGTAAGGAAATGAACCTGTATATTCAACCATTTGAAAATGATGTTAGTCTACTTTGCTTACAAAAACGATAGTCTCGTAATGTTTGATCCAGTACTTGGGAAATATAAATTTTAATTAGCTTGGGATCCCCTTTACCCCATATTTATTACCCTGAAGTTTATGTTTTAGAATCCTTAAAATATAAATAATACAAAGGAAAATCATCATATAAATGTACTATTAGGGAAGATGTTTTAATTACTTATGATGCGTTGATGACTTTGAATATTAATTAGGAGCCTTTAATGTGCTGAGCTCTTGGAATCTTGGGGTGAAGTGGATAGATGCAGTTTCCACTTTCACACAGCGTAAGTGGGGAAGGCAGACAACCAAAGTATTTGATCACATTTTACAATTCCCTGTGTGACCAGGGCCACAGCAGAGGTGCAAGGTGGTGTGAGAGCATCCCTGAAAAGCATCTAACCTGGGGAGAGGGTAGAGTCAGGGCAGACTTTTCAAAATATTTTTAAAACTAAGACCTGGAGGATGCAAAATAGGCCAGTAATAGGTAGAGGAAGCTAGTTCCAAGCAGAAAGTATGAATGAAAGCTACAGGTGAGAAGAGGAATCACAAATCTGAAGAATTGGAATCATTTCAGTGGGCTGCAGTGGGGCGTGCTTAAAAATAGTGCTGGAGAGGGAGTTTGAGACCAAATCATGAAGAGCCTTGTCAATTCTTCATACAGGCTTTTTGGATCCTATCCTAAACATAATGGGAAGCCTCTGAAGGATTTTAAGATAGCATAGTATTTTGCTACCATCCATGTTTGTACCATCCTTTAATGTTTGATTTCAAATGTCAAATAAAATACTGCATTTTTTATGGGATGCCTGGAAAGAAGCTTCATTTATCAACACACTAATTGAATTAAGTATTTGGGGGAAATGTTATCTTTTAAAATTGTTATCCAATGATGACTCCTTACCTGTTAATATAAATCACTTTCTAGTTCAAAACAGTCTTTTCCCCCCAAAAAAGTTAGTCATAGCAAATAATTTAGCCCTGGCTGTTGTGGCTGAGTGGATTGAGCCTTGGTCTGTGAACCAAAAGGTTGCTGATTCGATTCCCCTTTAGGGCACATGCCTGGGTTACAAGCCAAGGCCCCAGTTGGGGGCATGAGAGAGGCAACCAGTCAATATTCTCTCCCTCTCTTTCTCCTTCCTTTCCCCTCTCTCTAAAAATAAATAATCTTAAAAAAATAAAAGTAGAACTATATTTATACTATTCTAAGAGTTCTTTTGCTATTAGTTAAGAAATATTCTTACCTTTTTTCAACTAGGAACTATAATGTTCAATAAACTATTAAATTTGTATTGGCAGAAGAAGTAGAAAGACTAGAAAGAGACCTGGAAAAAAAGATAATGGAAATTGAAGATCTTGAGAGCAAACAAACAAAGTTCCTGGAAGAAATTAAAAGTCAAGATAAACTGAACAGATCATTAAAAGAGGAGACCATGTTACAAAAACAGAGTTGTGAGGAGCTAGAGAGTAACCTAAACATGAAAAATGAACTGGTAAGTTCATAGTTTACATTGTTTACATACTTGACTATGTTTTGACTATATATATTCTCTTGAAATGAAGTATTTTTTCTCCTTGGGTCTGAAAAGACAACTTCCTGATCACAGAGTGGGGAAGATGTGGTTTAGCAGAAGTACATGCTAAAGATTTTACAAGCTGTAGTTGACTGGGCACTGTGTCATATGGCTGCCCAAAAGACGAGTGCTGTTTCGGGCCACATTGTGTGAAATGCAGTACCTAGAACAAAAGAGGGAGGTGAGGCCCCACACTAGGAGGAGCTGGTCAGACCACCCATAGGTGTGTGTATTTTTTTTTAACAACATTGTTGGTGAAACAACATTGGCAAAAACTTTTAGAAGGCAATTTGGCAAAATTATCCAAATTTAAATGGACATACCCAATGTCCTATATAATGGAAATATTAGCAGTATACATAGTGTTATGTTATTATATTTATTATTATATAATTGTTATAATATTACATAATCCATATTTCCAATAAGATGTTCTGTAGAAATGGTAGCAAGAATGTGTAAAGATATTGTATATGTGCATATATATATATAAAATATGCATATGCACATGTATATATACTAGGACATTCCCTAGAATATTATTTATATTAGCAAAATATTGAGAATAACTAAATTGTCCCCCAGTGGATATCTGTGTGGTAGAAAAATCTTGTTAAATATTAAAATGAGGTGGAGCTGTATGTCCTGATACAGAAGAATGTCTAACACATATTGCTATGTGAAAAAAGCAAGCTATAAAAGAGTGTGTCAAGGATGGTCCTATGTATAATGGCATCAGTATGTGTTGGGAAAAATGGTAGAATATACTAAACTCTTGGCAGTAGTTATTTCAAATGCCATTTAAGCGTATCTGTAATATTTAGATTTTATAAAATTTGGCTTTATGGTTGAAATAAAAAGAATATTTTAGAAGAGATTTAAATAGACTAGATCAGAAAGTACCTGACCCAGAGGCTTTAAAGGTTGTGAGACCGTGTCCTATGAGAAATGGCCAAAGCAACCAGGTGTGTTCGCCTGGAGAAGAGGAGAAACAGCGAGCTCTGATGAATGCCTTCAGGCAGTTAAAGGACTGTTCATGGAAGAGGAACATAGACTTATTGATGAAGGTCCCACAGGTAGAATTAAGAAGCAGTGAATAGAAAATATAGTGGTAAAGAAGAAATTTTGAATAGCTGTCCTGAGATAAGATACTGTAACTCTGGCTGTGTTTGCTATCACTGAAACAGGCCCATGCTTGGGGCTGGGGGAAAAGATGAAAACGCTAGGCAGTGAGATGGACTAGATCTTTTTTTTTTAAATCATTATATTTTATTTATTTATTTTTAGAGAGAGAGAGGAATGGAGGGAGAAAGGGAGAGAAACATCAATGTGTGGTTGCCTCTCACATGGCCCACACTGGGGGACTTGGCCTGCAACCCAGGCATGTACCCTGACTGGGAATCGAACCGGTGACCCTTTGGTTTGCAGTCCACGCTCAATCCACTGAGCTATACCAGCCAGGGTGAGATGGACTAGATCTTAAAAGGCCTTCTCTACTCAGAAAATCTGACCCTGTAGTATTAGTCTACTACTACTTGTCCTTGAAGGAAAAAATAGTTATTGATACTTTCTTTTTTTCTTTTGACAGTTCATTTTCTGATCTATGCATAACTTAGAGAACCTTAACCCTAAGCCTCTCACATAACTATAGAATCTTAGATAGTTACAATTTTTTGCATTTCTCTTTTAAGATTGGCATTCTAGCTTAATTATTTGTTGACAAGAATTCTGCTTAGGCATTTAAATTTTTTAGCAAGAAAAAAGTGTCCCCTCCTCTGTGCAGAGATGAATATAGTTACATAAAATTCAAAAACTTAACCTCCTTCTCGAGCTTCTTTGCCTGAGAAAAAAGGTAATTTATACCAGGGGACATGATGAAAGGGTAGCTTCTCCAGCTTTTAGTCAGATATTCAGAGCATACGTGTGTTCCTTCATATGCCTCTTATTTGAAGGTAGCTTTCAAATATGTCAGCTATATTCTGAAGGCATACTGAAAATATGTTAACAATTTGGTGATTATCAGTGATTTTATATTATACATGCTTCTATTGCTCTCCATACCATAATAGAGAGCATAATAGATTGATGAGAAATTTAATCATTGGAAATTTACATGACAATCAGTTTCATTTTAGCAGTGAACTCCTTAAGCTATCACTTAACATTTGTATTTAAAATACAAAAAAAAAACCTCCCAGTACTTACTGTGGTATCACTTGATATTTGTGAGCATTTAAACATTTTTCCTGAGTTATCCAACTTTTTTGTAATACAGAATTCATCTTTTATTAAGATAAAAGAACTTACAATTTCTATGTGCTGACTCCCTAGTGTATGTTAGTTAATCCACTCAAAACCTTGGCAAAATGTTGTATTTTATGACCTTGCACTATCTCCAAATTATGGATTGTTATAGTTGTCTAATTTTTTCTTTTATTTGTTTATAATGTTGTCGATGTGTTTGTGCTGTGGATAAATGTTTTGTAAATTGTCAATGGTTTTGCTTTTTCTGTAACTATTTTTCATTAGAAGATAGTCTGTGCTCTTCTTCATGTCCTGCTATTTTCATATTTAACCATTTAAAAATACATATATATACACGAAGTTAGTAAGTTTACTATAACAAATTCTGATAGCACAAATGTATACTGTAGAAAATGAAGGTCTCACTCTTTCCCTACCCCATTGCCTGGTGTTACTATATATCCTTTTTGATTTCTCTGCTTATACCATATACACATAATCATGTATGTATAATTAAATACAATGTATATACCTTTGAATATTTTTGTGACTTAAAAAATCTTACTATATATTTTTTTTAATTCTGCATCTTATTTTTTACAAAACAGTATGTCATGGACAGCTCTCCAAGTTTAAAAGGAATACACACATAACTTGTGCACATACACTTTATACATATACTACCCAGAAATTTTTCTTACTCTTTTTTTTTTTTTAAGATTTTATTTATTTAGAGAGAGGGGAAGGGAGGGAGAAAGAGAACTGGCAACCCTTTGGTTCACAGACCAAGCTCAATCCACTGAGCTACACCAGCCAGGGCTTTCTTACTCTTTTCAGAGTCTATATTATGTTCCATTATATGGATCCTCCATAGTTTATGTAGCCTACTATTACTGATGAATATCTGGGTTGCTTCTACTTTGTTGTTATTAGAAACAATATTACAGAGAAAATCTTTATATGTAAATATATATATCTTATGCATTCATACTAGTAGTTCCTTAATATAAATCACTACATTATTTTGAATTTGCAAATAGGAAAAAATGGAATCTCCTTGCTTTAATTTCACATTTCTTTAGTTGTTCAAGTTGAGTATTGTATATGTAATTATTAGCTATTTTGTATTCTTTTTTTTTCTTTAAATTTATTTTGTTTTGCCTGTTCCAAAGGACTAATTATTCCAAAGGTAATTATTCCAAAGGACTATTCTATTTTTTTTAAAGAATTCTAGGTTTTATTCTGAGAGCCTGTATTTGAAAAACATTTTTCATTCTCTTATGCAGAATATCTGGTAATAATACCATCTACAGTTATGTAGTGTTTTCGAGTTTCATGTAGTAGGTCAGCCTGCAAAAGAAAGATAGTAATATCAAAGCAGAACTGCTGGTGGCCTTTAAGCTGTAGTAGTTCTTCCTCTCCTGCCACCAACAAATATTAACTTTGATTATCTTTGATATTAATATTGCTCTTTGTCTCTTTGAAAGTTATTTAACTTTTGTTCTTTAGTTTCTTCATTTTTCAAATGAGGATGACTTACCTGTCCTGCCAGTCTTACAGAGTTGTGAGGACTTAATGACATAATGAATATGAAAATAATTTGAAATGAATCAAGCTAAGTAATGGAAGGTGGTAAATCTGTAACTCAGAATGATGATAAAATGTGTCCATATAAGAAAAATGCAAGTACTGATAACAATTACTTTTTAAGGTAATTTGTCAGTAAAGAATAACTTATGTTATACAGTCTCACTGTCTAGAGTTCTCTAGGTGATGGTTTCTGTTTGCTTCTTTCTCCTTTTAGCCCTTGTCTTGGTTTCTTGCAGACCTTTTTCTGCCGATTCTTTTTTCTTCCTTAAAGGTAGCTCCTTCAGGACTGAATTGCACACTATGTTTTTCATGGTTTGCATGATAATTTGTATGAATATGCTTATGTACATTTTAAGTTTTGAAACTGGCTTGCCTTCCCACGAAACATGCTGTGTATGTATGTATAATTTTTTAATGTATATGTATATAGGAGAGTGAATATGAATGTTGGGGGAAAGAATTTATATTGCATTTTCTATTGGTAAATATGTTAACTTCAGTCAGCTCTTGATTATCCACAGCCGATACTATAACTAGCCAACTTCCCAGGTCCTTTGACTCTTGATTTGCTCTCATTTGTGCATTCCCTCAATGAACATCTATTGAATGCTTACTATATGCTAAACCTAGTGCTATAAAAGACACAAATGTGCTTTGATATGCACAGAGTGTTTATTATTTAATTTGCCTGCAGAGACTAGTTCATGAATTTTCTGTGGTCCCAGACATATTTGCCTTTGGTCCTACTGCCAATGGTCTTTGGGAGAGGAGCCCAGGATTAGTTGACACTGTTGGTTATATGAGTTGCTTTCTTGAGACTTGGTAACTGAGGAGCAGTCACTGAAAGAGCATCAGTGTGGGTGTGTGCTGGACACCCTGCAGCAGGACATTGAAGGCATACAGTATAATAGAGGATTAGATTTGAAGTCAGGGGACTTGGAATTGAACTCTGCCTCTTCCACGACCAGCTGTGGAACTGGGCAAGTTATTTAGCCTCTGTGTGCAGCTTTTGTCGTCTCATAAGGTAGCTATGAAGATTTGGTGAGATAGCACATGTAAAATGCTTAGTACAGTGTCTGGCACACAGTGAGGACTCAGTCAAGATTACCTCTTATCTGGGTTAGTATCACTTCCCTTTGATGGATAATCAGAAGGTGACTGTAAGCTAAATCATGCACGACTTTGATTTCCTGGACCTTGTAAAATGTTTATGTTTGTCTATTTTTTATTCCCTCAAGTTTGCATTTTTATATTAATAGAGTTTTTCTGCATGGTTTGTTTTTGTTTTTGTTTTTTTGGTCTTGTATCTACTATCACACACTGGCGGAAAAAAAGTTGAAAATCACTTAGTGGACCTTTGAAATGAACTTGAGGGATTTGTGTAATAGAAAGGGAGCTGGTACTGTTAGTTAATGAAATATTTAGCCTCTGCCACTAATGTAATATGTAACTTTGACAAGTCAGTTCACCCATCTGGGACTCAGTTTTTAATTTATAAATTCAGAGAATTAGACTAGATGATTTCTTTTACTGTAGCTCCAAAAATTCTAAGAATAACGGGTAACTAAAAAGTTACAATTTTATTAGAATTACTTTATTAAAAATTTAGTATTATATATTGGAATCTGATTGATTGATCTTACTCACATTCCTTATCCTCTATTACAAAAAAATAACATTCTGAGCAGCTAAAACTGAGATGCCATTAGCCAAAATACTACAGCAACAATACAGCAGTTAAAACCAAACTCTTACTTTCATCCTTCTCATTCCTCCTCCTGATTCCTTTATAATTAATGTTAAATATCACTTCCATCCATGATTTGAAGCTACCATTAAAATTGCAGAGTGAGTTAAATAAATTACTGTTAACTATTGGGAAATCAGGAAACAGGTACTTAGTAGACTAGTTACTTAAAAATAATTGATACAGAGTTATTTTCATGTTTGGTTAAAGCAAATTTAAATGTTTTTAAAATCTTCATTCATTGTATCCTGAAATAGCAGATAACTTCAAAGGTCTTTTATGTGATCTCTTATGATATTTTTTGTATTTCATTCTTTTTAATACTTAAGAATTATGATAAGATATTCTGAATGTTGTGTTCTTTGCTGTGGTGTTTAAAACAATCTAATTATTAGTTATGATTAGAACTTGCCCCATACCATTGTACCTTTATACTGACTTACTGATGCTATCTATGTGTTATCTCATATCAAATTGGGCCAATAGCTAAAACAGAAGACCATGGAACTAACGCGAGCATGTCAGAAACAGTATGAGCTGGAACAGGAATTGGCCTTTTATAAAATTGATGCTAAATTTGAGCCACTAAATTACTATCCATCAGAGGTGAGTTATCTTAATTTTTTAATAATCCACAGTTAAAGCAAGCTTCTAGTGGGGCAGGGGAGGGCAGGTGTTAGAGACTTTCAAGGGTTTTTATCAATAACTACTCCACTTTCTTGTTGTGAGGGCATCAGAAGAATAAATGTATTTTGGTTGGATCTGAGAGTTATTTGGCTCTGTATGTTAGAGCAGTATCCAAAAGAGATACCATATTTTGCTGTGTATAATGCATGCTTTTTTTGCCTAAATTTTTTAGGGAAAAGCAAAGATGTACATTATACATGGAAAACTATGGTACAAAGCCCAGAAGTATTCTTACCTACAGCCCTATCCATAACCCAAAGCAGCTTTCTAACCCTCAGATACCTCACTCAAGAATATGGTTGATCATCTCCCTTAAATCTGAACTTCAGAAAATGTGCACTGCCAGCTTCAGCAACCATAGAATAGTCATCTCTGTATGTTGTTTGTTCAGTAACCACTGGGTGCAGTCTTAGTCAACCATTATTTATACATATGCCATAAATCTTACTGCAAAAGAGAAACCACTTAATGTCTAAGACCCAGTGATTGTAACCAGCATCATATTATTTAGATAAAAATGCAATTATTAAAATTTATTAAATAAATACTTTACTTATATATCAGCCAGGAAACCAAGATAAAATACTTAAATTTCTGGTTTGAAAGATTAAGCAGGTCTAAAAATCACATAACTGTATACAGTTCTTTAATCAATAAATCCAAATTCACTCTTCAGGAATAGGAGGAGAAATCCTTTGAGGCCATTTTTTGTTCTACTTCTTTTCTGGTATATAAGGATGAAAGAACGATGTATATTTTTCATCTTCTAGGCATGTAGAATTAACATTTAGGCAGTTCTGTGGTATGTTCTTCATAATAAAATGAAATAATGTCACTTGACTGTTTATAAGTTACTTATTAAACCACACATCTATTAATTTATTTTGCTTGTAGTATGTTGAAGTTGATAAAACCCTAGAGGAAAGCCCCTATATTGGCAAATCCAGATACAAGAGAAATATGTTCGCCAGAGAGAGTTACCTTATCGATAAAGCCCAGCCAATAGAGATCAAGAAGATGGAGCCAAATGAAGGGGAACAACCTAGAAATGGACAGAAGACCTTGAGAGCCCATATGCCATCAGACATACAACTGGAAGACCAAGAAAGAAAAATAAATGCAGGTTTTAAAAAAATCACTTTAAATATCTTTAAAAATATTAAAAGGTTGACTATGTAGGCAAATTGTGTTTTAATAATTCTTTTACTTAACATGCTGGAGACATTTATTGTTGTTTATGTGAAAAGTCTAAAACAAAAGTAGTGATTCATTGAGCAGGTTATAGTTTTCTATTATGTTAGAAAATGGGGTTTTGGTAGTAATTTGATGACAGCATATCCAAGAGATACAAGAATGCTTAAATCTCCTGCCAGCAGATCCTTTTCACCATTGGAGCTATACATTCAAAGACATAATTAGTAATAATTGAAGCAAGTGAAATACTGCTTTATTTCTATATATGCAGCCAAACCTAAAGCAGTGCTTTGGATAAACTGGATCAGGGCACTCTCCTGAGGCTGGAGCCTGAGGCTGACTTTGACTCTTTCCAACCCCTCCCACATTCTACGTCCTCAGCCTTCCCTCCCATCCCACCCCCAGAACATCTAATTCAAGGGATCTTACCACCTCCTGGCGAGTCACAAAGATGAAGAAGTCAATCTAAGAGGGCTCTTAGAGGCCCTCCCGATGACAAACTTTGAATCCACTTCCCACTCAGCTGCATAGATAGGAAAGAAGGAGAAAGCAGACTTGAGTTCATACATCCTACTAGGAATCAGGGCCCATTGTGGGGCTCTGACCAATCATATTAGCAACTCATCTTCCCCTGGTTAGCAGCTAAATGGAAAACATGGAAGTCCAGTAGAGGTTGATTGGGAGAGGGAAGGAGACTGAGTTGTCCATGTCTACATGTATACTGCATGCCAGGCTCCAGAGGGAGAAAACCAAACTAAATCAGATATCTGGGCAGACCGGCTTCAAGGAGCTCATCATTTTATAGGAGGCAGGGAAGAAGTAAGGGAGAAAAACAAATTGGAAATTTGAGGTAGAAAGTGATTGATTTGAGATTACTTTGGTTGAAAAAGACTGTTTAGTAATGAATTTCTTGATATTGAGTCCCATTATAAAAGCATCTACCTCTAACATGGTTTTTTTTTAAATAGCTTAAGCTTAATTATATAACTTAGTGACATGTAAGTATATATTTATCAATAAAATCCTTATTCTCTCAAAAGAGATTTTTAGTGTTGGGATCATCAATTAAAGCCCCTTTTATATTGAGAATTTTACAAATTTAAAGGATCAATTAAAGGGGACTACATGGTAGTGGGGGAAAAAGATAAATTATAGTTATGTAGCATATCATGAAACTGTTCTAGAGATTAATAGAAAAGAAAACCATCATAAGAAATTACATTTTTTGTTCCTGTGATCTATAATTTAATATAATCTGTAATCTATAGTTTAACTGGAGGGAGGAGGTTATTGTGAAGAAAAACATCTGGTAGAAATTTAAAAATTCAAGATTTTTCTTGTGTATGTTTGCATGGTTTTAAATTTGCAGCACAAACTCGACTCTCAGAACTGCATGATGAAATAGAAAAGGCAGAACAACAAATCTTAAGAGCTACTGAAGAATTTAAGCAACTGGAAGAAGCTATACAGCTTAAAAAAGTATGTAAAAGCAAAGCGGCAATGCTAAGAGGAAATGCAAAAAGCGAAATGTTTTCTCCCTTCATAACCACGTAAAACAATTTTTTAAATCAGTGCTGCTTAATTAATTACGAAATAACAAATTTCGGAATCAAATGCAGTTTTAGCATTTCCAATTACATTTTCCTTCCAATCATGATGACATCCCATTAGCATTTTATAAAGTGTGTAGAAATAAATTAATTACTTACAACTTATGTAAAAAGATGTATTTGGTCTACACTTATTACAAAAAGCACCTACATTACCCAAGGAAGTTGCTCTCTGACGTATCTCCTAATTTAATTAAGCACTTCCTGCTTTTAAGATCCTGGGATCTAGATTAAAAGCCAGAAGACATCTCTACTACAACATAAACATTATCAGACAAGCAGCAGAAATGTAAATGATGTAAAATATGGTATACAAAAAGATGGAAGTGATACAGTCTCAGAAGTTACAAAGTGTGTCATGAAGAAGGAAGTTCAAACCCATGATGTAATAGCATAGGGAGAAAATTCAAAAAAGGAAGTACTTGACATTTTACTTTTTAAGTGTGCATGAGGTTTTAGTTATTTGCAACTTTTAAATATCAGTATTTCAAAATTATGAGGATAACTGCATTCATACTATAGTAGTTAGAACAAGAATATAAAATCCAAAGTATAGAATCTTTTTAAAGATACTGTTACTTTTGGATTATATAGTAACTAGAAATTGATTCAAGTTTATTGGAAGCTTACTATATGGCAGTCACTGACTGGGCCCTCAGTAAATGAACAAGACAGATGCGTCCCTTCCTCATGGTCAGGAAATAGGCAACAAACAAAAGTATAAAAGAAATGTATAGTTAAACAATATAAGTGTTGGAGAAAAAAATAGAAAATTAGGAGAAGTAATAAAAAGGATATAATTTAAATTGTGAGGACCCACAAAGGCTTCTCTGAGGAGGTGACATTTAGGCGGAGACCCAAAGGATGAGAGGGCGCCAGTGAAGCAGAGTTAGGAGAAAGGTATTCCAGGCAAACTAAAGATTCCTTTGCAGAGCGAGGGAGAGTGTTATGGAAGATGAGGTTAAAGATCATGCCAGGCTTCACAGGGCATTTTAAGGGGTTTGGATTTTATTCTGAATATAATGGGAAACCTTTGAAGGACCTTAGGTAGTAGAGTGGCTATTCCTATTTGTATTTTTACAAGAGCACTCTGACTACTGCAAGAGAGTGAAATGAGGGAGGTGGAGAGAATGGGGATTTGCACGCCTGTTCAGGGGGCTATTTAGTACTGACAGGAGATGATAATAGCTTGGACTCGGAAGGTAATGGTGAGTGTGGAGAGAAATCAGACTGATTCTATGTAAAATTTGGCAGTAGAACTGATTGATAGGTCTTAAAGATGATTAAAGGTGGGAGATGAGGTAGAGGGAGCTATCAAGAATGATTTTAATAAGTAAGAAGGTTTTATAATAGTACTGGCCAAAGTTTTATATAGCTGGATTGATAGATATAAATAATGGACTTTTAAAACAAAATATGCTTGGAAAAAGTAGTTATTTTAAATGAGTAAATATATAAGTCTAAATTTTCATTACACTATTAATTTGCTTGACATGCTAATAACAAGGGTAAGTACAATATAAAGTAAGTATTGTATGAAGTCAGCTACCATTAATACGGTTATTAATAATTTACAAGTTGTTTATATTAGAGTGACAACTTCATTTTTACCTGCTATTAAATTATTAGTTTTCCTAAATTTTATAAAATAAGGTTTTCTACATGTAATAAGCATAAAAGTATAAGATGGGAATGAAATGCCTGGATAACTTCTATATTTTGTTACTTAAACTCATAGAGCACACCTTTAAATTGTAAAAGTTGTTTTCTTTAAATTTGTAAATCAGTGTTGCTGCCCTCTGTTAATTGTGTGTTGGGGTGTGGGGAATTAGGTTTCAGAAGCAGAGAAAGATCTTCTTTTCAAGCAGTTGAGTGGTAGGATACAACTTCTAAATAAATTACGCCAAGAAGCTCTGGATCTAGAAGTGCAGAAGGATAAGCAAAGGCAAGAAATTGCTGAAAAACAGAAGGAGATCCAGGACTTGCAAATGGTCCTAGATAGCTTGGATTCCGAAGACCCAAAACATGTAAGTAAATGAAGAGGTTTTGACTTGTTCTGTAGGGACTAGAATTTCATTTTATCCAGATATTATGTCTCATTGTTCCTAGCCTGGAAATCCTTTTTGAAATTCTTTTTTAGTTGTGCAAATTTGAAATATATGTGTGTGTGTGTGTGTGTGTGTGTGTGTGATATTCATGTGTGTATATAATATAACACACATGCATACTTGTATATAAAATATATGTGTATGTGTTTAAAACATAACAACCCAGGGTTTGAAGAAAGTAGTTTTCAATAAAAGAGGATAAATAATATATTTAAGTAGTTGAACATTATATTTTAGATCAAGAGAAACCTGCTTCAAGGTGCTCTCTATACATCATACCCTTTCTTTCTCTGCCTTATTGTCTTCATTCTTAAGAGCTAGGTGATAATACAGAAGAGTAGAAGTAGGTTTAGATTCCTTTTTCTACCCCTTCTTTGATCCTTTATGCAAATATTTCACTAAAGCTATTTGTTGTTTCATATTGTTTGTTTTGTCCTTAAAAAGGAAACATTTCTCTAGAGCACAGGTGGCAAACACAAGGCCCTTGGGCTGAATCCAGCCCTCCACCTTGTTTCATCTGGCCTGGCACCTTGTTTCTCCCCAGCGGCAGTGCCGAGCTCCTTGCCCCTGGTTAAGGAGTAGTTACATTTATACAGTCCTAAAATTACATTCGGTCATTTGAAGGCAACCGTGAGGCTGATATGGCCCCCGGTGAAAATGAGTTTGAGAGTATGTCTTCCTAAAATTTGGCCCCATGTGGTTAGGTGGCTGGATGATGGGATTAGGTTCTTGTCTCTTTCTGTCTCTACCCTGAGAAGTCTTACTTAATGGCTTATATTTTAGCCAATATTTGTACAACACAAGTGGAAATATTTTCTGCATATTTTAATGATGTACTTTGCATAATAAGGTGATTTTAAAATAACTTTAAGATCTCCGGATCAAGAGAAATTATAGAATTTAACATGGTAAGGACCATGTATTATAACTGCTTTAAGTATTTGAGAAGTTTTAAATTATTCCTTTAAACATTTTAGTAAAATGTTGTAGATTTTTTTTTATTGCAGACCAGCTAATTTTGACAAAGGGTGACCTTATCATCATAGACTTAAGGTCTTTTGTAACAGAAGGTAAGATTTAGTATTAAAATTGAAACCAAAAGTAATCTTGATTATTTTAAATAATTTTTGGTATATGAAAAGTTAGAGATTTTAAGTAATGTATGTATTATGGTCAATAAAATCTTTATTGCATTTATTTGTTCATAAGTCTTCCACCCCAAGTGAGGCCCCTGAGGACAGGAACTGTATCCCTAGCGGCCCAGCCCTATGTTTATGCCTGCGTGCATCTAGGAAGACAGGAAGGAGCCAGCTGATAGGCACTACCCAAAGCTCCTTTGCTGCTCCCTCCAGTTCTATGATCTATGAGTCTAGTTAAAACCTACATTGTATGTTCCCTTTCAACAATGACAGTGATATTCCTGGCAGACATAGAGTCTAAGGCTCACTGTATTTATGCAATGAATTACATATTGGAAGGAGTTAAATGAGAAGTAGGAATGGCATCTAAGTTTTGAAGGTAGCTATAATCAATCTGTGTTAGCAGGGGTGAAACATCCAAACCAGATTTAAGATTCCTTTTTGGTATTGTTAAAACTACTAAAGGCGTCCTGGCCAGTGTAGCTTAGTTGGTTGGAGCATCGGCCCGTAAACCAAAACAAAGTTCGTGCGTTCAATTCCCCTTTGGAGAACATGCCTAGTTTGTGGGTTCCGATCAATGTTCCTCTCTCTCCCTCTCTCTCTTGATCAATGGAGAACAAATTTTAAGTTAAGGTAGGATCATATCCTCCGGTGAGAATTAAAAAAAAACAACAACTACTAAAGGTTAGTTCTTAAGGTTACAGCCTTAATCTGAGCACCAGAGGAGTGTCTCCTTTTAATTCGTTCACTGCAGGGAGCATCTTTTTCTAATTTGCAAACAAAGTTGCCGTATTGGCTAGTTTTAAGCACCCCATTTTAGGTTACAAATATGAACATTTTAGCAAAAGGGAAAGAATCAAGAGTGGGACCCGTGCATATTTTTTAAACAGATGTAGACTTATTCAGTTAACTTTTACTGTGTAAATTAAATGAAGTATTTTTTGAACTGCAAATAAAATTTAAAAGTAAAAACTTGAGAAATTAGAAAATAGTATTATGACTGAGGGATGATGGAAAGCAAGTATGTTAAGTGCCAACAATGTCTTGCATAGCTCTGGGTTTTTGCATATACTGGTGAGGAACTTTATCTCCCTAGAAGATTGGCGACTTTTTTCACTTTGCAAAAAATGAAAATGTAATTTAGAAAGTTGAAATGATTTCCCAAGCTCACCCTTTTAGATAGACATAGAGCCCATGCTTAGATAGACATAGAGCCCATGCTTATGCGGCTGCAGTGACTCTCTACCCACAAAGGAATTAAAGGTCTAAAGAGATTAATTATTTTTAAAATTAGCTCAGAGCTGAGCTTAAGTCAAGTTTTCAACAAACATAAGCATTTAACTAGGTTTCAAAAAGCAAAAAATATTTAAAAATCAAACCTTATTTTAGTTATAAGAATGGCCGTAGCTAGAAGCACATATATCACAGGAGCCAATAATAAAGGATTTATCTCTCTTCCCTACGAGGCAATGCCCTTTAGAAGCAATTGGTAATTGTTCCCCGTGGAGATTTAGCCTGTAGTAATCTCCTGCAGAGGGTGTGCGTGATTGGCCCTTGGGAGCTTCCTGTGTTGTGGGGCCAACGAAGGATGCTCGTGATTGGACCGACTGGGCTGTCGCTCACTCTGGCAGGAATGTGGTTTGAAGAGCTGGGAAGTTACAGAGGCTTGGAGGCGCTTACAAAAATGTGGCTGTCAGAGAGGGAAGTGCACAGAAATTTGAAGACATTAGAAAGCGTTCCGCCCACAATTTCCTTGTTCTCAACGGCTCAGTTTTAACAACAAATTTTAAGTTAAGGTAGGATCATTTTCTTTCTCTCTCAAAGGGTTTAAAAGGAGGAGGAGTCAGAGATGTAAGTTCCTGTTTTTACAATAACTCTTTTGTGAGCACCACGGTACTGAAAATTGCAGAATCTACTTTTACATCCATGTGTTTGGTGCCAAACCATGGGCATATTGAACCATTTTTTGTCCTGCATGTAAAGAAGTTTCAATGAAATTTTTCATGGTAAATTGTAAAGATTTATTGATAGAGATATGAACACAGGGTTGTTGTTTTTTAATTGTTTCTTGAGCCATAAAAATCCTAAATTTACTTCGAATTTAAGCTACTCTGCCTGCAGTTACTTTTTCAGAAAGATTTTGGGTGGATATTTTGGGAATGTAGGAAGAAGTGTTTTGGAAATTCTGTCAAGTTTTACCAGTAGTAAATTTAAAACCTTCCGATCAAGCTACCATTCATTTGGTCTTGTGTTTGGAGGCAGCAGACCTCTAAAATTGAAATGTGTTATTTTACAATCAGTTGAGTCTTGCAGTTTGTTGTTTGGACTGTAATGTAGTTCTTTCCCCTGGTAATTCCCCTGATTGTTCTGTTCCTCTGATGGGAGTGGGACAATGAAAACAGAGCCTGTGAGGGTGTGAGCAGAGAGGGCAAAGACTTTGGGGAATTACTTTGTGTCCATATGAGCACTCTCCAGGTGATCTGGGCAAGTCATGTGATGAATCTGAGACTCAGTTTTGTCATGTGTAAAAGGAAGAATTAGACAACTCCCTGGTTGTCGGTTGTTTCCCCTCAGCACACCTGAGAAATACAATCCAGTCTTCCAGTTACCAGTACCTGAAGTGATGCCAGTCAGGGTGGGAGAGGGTGTGTGAAAGCTCTGTTTTTCACCAGGGACATATGTAAGAGCAGAGGAGTGTGCCTCCATAGGGCTAGCCCTCCATCTTGAGAATCACTGGGCTGAATGGTGTTTGAGTCCCTCTGAGCTCCTAGTTTATTGAAACTAAAAACAAAATGTTTACTTGTATAAGGAATTGAAAGTAAACTTGAATTTCAATTAAGTTTTTATTTCATGTCTCTATTATCCCATAAGAAACTTTTTTTAGAAGTACGTTTTTTATTTAAAAGTTATCACTTGTTTATTATAAAGTTTTTTTGTATAAAAATTCATTTAAAAAATCTGTCATCCTTCTACCTAGATATTATAATTGCTAACATTTGCAATATAGTCTTTTTCTGTATATATATGTAATCAATTAACTTTTTGAAAGCCTTTTATCATTAAAAATATTTAAATTATATTTTATTGATTATGCTATTACAGTTGTCCTGATTTTTCTCCCTTTGCACCGCCCCTCCACCCAGCATCCCCCACAACCATCCCCCCACCATTGTTCATGTCCATAGGTCATGTGTATAAGTTCTTTGGCTACTGCATTTCCCATACCGTACTTTACATCCCCGTGGCTATTCTGTAATTACCTATTTGTACTTTTTTAACAAATTTTATTTATTTTTAGAGAGGGGAAGGGAGGGAGAGAGGGGGAGAGAAACATCAATGTGTGGTTGCCTCTCGTGTCCCCCCGTACTGGTGACCTGGCCCACAACGCAGGCATGTGCCCTGACTAGGAATCAATCCAGCGACCCTTTGGTTCGCAGGCTGGCACTCAGTCCACTAAACTAAGCCAGCCAGGGCCTATTTGTACTTCTTAATCCCCTCACCTCTTCACCCATTCCTCTGCACCCCCTCCCATCTGGCAACAGTCAAGACACTCTCTGTATCTATGATTCTGTCTTTGTTCTTCTTGTTTGCTTAGTTTGTTTTTTAGAATCAACTGTTGATAGATATGTACTTTTTGCCATTTTATTGTTCATAGTTTTGGTCTTTTTCTTAAATAACTTCCTTTAACATTTCATATAATAATGGTTTGTTGGTGGTGAACTCCTTCAATTTTCTCTTCTCTGGAAGCTCTTTATTTGCCCTTTGATTTTGAATGATAGCTTTGCTGGGTACGGCAATCTTGGCTGTAGGTCCCTGCTTTTCATGACGTTGACTATTTCTTGCCAATCCCTTCTAGCCTGCAAAGTTTCTTTAGAGAAATCATCTGATAGTCTAATGGGAACTCCCCTGGAGGTAACTAATTTATTTTCTATTGCTGCTTTTAAGATTCTTTAACTTTTGGCGTTTCGATTATGATGTCTCTTGGAGTAGGCCTCTTTGTGTCCAGCTTGTTTTGGACTCTCTGTGCTTCTTGGACTTGCATGTCTATTTCCTCCACTAAATTGGAAAATTTCCTTTCATTATTTTTTCAGATAGATTTGCAGGTTCAAGCTCTCTCTCTTCTCCTTCTGGCACCCCTATGATGTGAGTGTTGGATCTCTTGAAGTTGTCCTGGAGGCTACTTCCACTTTTGGAAGGCTACTTTCATTTTTTTGGATTCTTTTTTCTTCTTGTTCCAATTGGTTGTTTTTTTGCTTCCTTATGTTCCATGTCATTGATTTGATTCTCGATTTCGTCTGCTGTAGTGTTGTTTCCCTGTAAATTGTTCTTTGTTTCAATTAGAGTATCTTTGTTTCTGACTGGATGTTTTTTTATGCTGTTTAGGTCCTCAATAAGTTCCTTAAGCATCCTTATAAACAGTGTTTTGAACTCTATATCTGATAGATTGCTTATCTCCATTTAGTTTAGCTCCTTTTCTGGAGGTTTGATCTCTTCTTTCATTTGGGCCATGTTTTTTTGTCTCCTCATTTGGCAGCCTCCCTGTTTGTTTCTGTGTATTAAATATAGCTACTTTGATTCCATGTCTTGGTAGTGTGGCCTAATGCAGTAGGTGTCCTATAGGGTCCAGTGGCACAGCCTCCCCTATCACGCAAGCTGGGTACTCGAGGTGCCCCCTTCGTGTGGGCTGAGTACACCCTCCTCTTGTAGTTGAGCCTTGCTTGCTACTGGCAGATCAGTGGGAGGGATTTATCCAGGCCAGTCAGCTGCAAGGATTGGCTGTGACCACTTACCACCAACCTCTGCCCTCCATGGAGAATCAGCTGTACAGCATCAGGGTGCTGGTGCTCCATGGTGGCATGTAGCTGTCCACTGGGTGTGCTGGCACTGGGGTTTCCTGGGTGGTGCAGGCCAATGTCAGCCCTCTCGTGTTTTTCTCAGGCAAAGCGAAACTGTGAATCTAGGCTGGCTGCTGCTAGTGCTGCTAGTGCTGGGTCTGAGGCTCACTGAGGCCAGCTATTGCTTTTTTGAGAGGATTTAGGAAGTTGTGATGCTTGAGCCAAGACCAGCCACACATATGGAAAAGCTGCTTGGGTAGACCTGTAAGTTGGATGGGGGCAGAGTCTCTAGGGATCTCTAAGGTGGATCAAATAGTGTTAGCCAGGTTGATGGAGTCTCAGATATGGCATCAGCCTGCCAGCTCTGTGTGGGGAGGGCCCAGAAAAGGGACAATGGCCTCTGGATGCCAGACACCTCAGCTTCCCCCTGCACATTGCTGGTGCCCCTTAAGCTGCCACTCTGGCTCTGGAGCTGAGGGAGTAAGTCTCAGTAGGTGAGTCTGTGTGTGGGTTCTTTAAGAGGAACTGCTTGGGACTCTAGCATTATTTCCCCACCAACTCAATCCCTGCTGGTTTTTGCAGCCAGAAGTTGTGGGGACTTATCTTCCTGGCACTGGAACTCCGGGCTGAGGATCCTGGTATAGGGCTGGGACTCCTTGCTCTAGAGATATCCCTCTTGAATTTTTATCTACCATACATGTATAAGGGACCAGCCTGTTCCATGTCTGTGCATCTCCTACCAGTTTGAATGGATGTGGTTTCTTTAATTTTGTAGTTGTGAGAATACATATTCAGCTCAATTTCTGACTGTTCTGAATGATGGTTGTGCCATACTTTAGATGTAATTTTGATGTGGTTATTCAAAGAGGTGGGCCATGGCTGTCTATGTCGCCATCTTAACTGGAAGTCCTCAAAACCCTTTTTAAAGAGACATATTTTAATACAGTTCAAAGAACTTTGAACTTGGCTACATTACCTACTAGTTGTGCCCTCTGAAAAATCATTTAACCTCTTTTATCCTCAATTTGCTCTTCTGTAAAATGGAGATGGTTCCCCGATCAAGTCATCATGAGGTATAAATGAAAACTGCTCATGTGAAAACAACACTGAGCCTGACATACTGCAAATTGTTACATTTTATTTTCCGATCTTCCTTTAAAAAAAGTTAAGGATTGTTATTTTTAAAAGAGTTTTTTTTTTCCAATTCAGTGCCATATGAAGGCTCAGAAAAGGGGTAAAGAACAACAGCTTGACATTATGAACAAGCAGTACAAACAACTTGAGAGCCGTTTGGACGAGATACTCTCTAGAATTGCTAAAGAAACTGAAGAGATTAAGGACCTTGAACAACAGCTTACTGACGGTGAGAATTTAAGTTGATTTAAGGGTAAATGACACTCAGACATTAATCCAGATAATAGTTGAATATGCTTCAGCTCTTAGTACTAGTATTTGATAGGGAAATATTGGCACAATACCCAAACGTGTAATAAAACTAAAATTTTTAAAATTTAATTTTGTTGAGTTGATGTCCTAGTGAGTCGGGTCACTGTAGTCAGTAGAAAAGAAGTCAGTTACATGATCATGACATACTCGGGCATGTGATCACCCTCTTCTAAGGCATAAAATCCTTCCAGGAGCAAAGAGCCCATTGCCATCAGGGTTTCAGTGTCTAGTTATAAGGAGGGTGTAGAGAGAATTTTAGGATCTACTTTTGCAATGCCGATTTAAATTGTGACGTTGTCATAATAGCAGAAGGGGAGGGTGGAGGTGAGGATACAATGGTGAGAGCCTTCGCTCAGCATAAGATCCCAGTCCCTGCTTTGCCATTATCAGCTGTGTGACCTGGGAGAAATTATTTCTACTTCAGTCATTAGTTCTTGGGAAGATTAAATAAGATAGTGTTCATAAAGTGCCTGTCATATAGTAGGTATGTTGTATATGGTTGGGTTTTTTTTCTTGTCCTCAGGTTTCGTGTTTACGTTCCCAGTCTTAGATTAGTCTTGTTTGTTGAGGGGTGTTGTTTTGTGTATCTAGCAGCAAGAACTCAGTTTTACATACATTTTTTCATTTTATTTGCACATCACTACTTTAAACTTTCTACAGTAAGAATTATGTAGTTTATAAGCAATGTCTACTCAGTATACTATTTTTATTATATACCTGCTTATTTCTCCCCTACTATGGGTAATGGGAAAAACTATCATTATATCTCAAAAAAGAAAAATAAGATAGTAGGAATAATTGAAAGCTTAGACTTTCATTCTTAGCTGGTAACAAATAACTAAGGAGGCTAAATGCAGTATTATTTATATATCTTGAAAGCGTTCTCTTATATACATTACTTTCCCTTTTTTTGTCTTAGGCCAGATAGCAGCAAATGAAGCCCTGAAGAAGGATTTAGAAGGTGTCATCAGCGGGTTGCAAGAATACCTGGAGACTATCAAAGGCCAGGCAACTCAAGCTCAGAACGAGTGCAGAAAGCTACAAGAAGAGAGGGAGACATTGCTGCAGAGACTGACCGAGGTTGAGCAAGAGAGGGACCAACTGGAAATAGTTGCCATAGATGCAGAAAATATGAGGAAGGTATGAATGATTTGTTTTTTCTTGCTTATTTTCCCTAGCTTCAGAAGTAAATGATGTCCAAATTATATAAGTTAAGCAAGTTAGCAACAGTGCAATTATAAGTATTAGTGGCTATTTAGTCTCCTTTTTTTCCTTGAGTTGTGATACACTTGGAAGCATTATCTTTTTTTTAACTAAGAGTAGAAGGTTATTTTAGCTGAATTTCTATTCCTGAAAGATTTTATCAAGTAACTCTAAAGAATATGAAATTGCAGCTATTATAAATGTGGTATTAAATGTTCATATTTTAGTATCTGTGTTTTAAAATTAATTACAATAATTTTTCTTGTCATTGTTTCATAATTTTAACATTATTTTGCAGGTAAGACAGACACACTGTTGTATCCTTTTGTACCTGATATGCTGCCACTTATTTGGAAATTTCACTTGCTCTATTTTAGTTGTTTAACAAACTTGATCATGCTTGAGAACCCAGATTCCCAAACCTCATCCTTAATAGAGCTGGCTCTGGAAATTTGAATAAATAAATAAATAAATATAATATTTATTTATTTTTAGAAAGGAGATGGGAAGGAGAAAGAGTGGGAGAGAAACATCAATGTGTGGTTGCCTCTCATGTGTCCCCTTCTGGGGACCTGGCCTGCAACCCAGGCATGTGCCCTGACTGGGAATCGAACTGGTGACCCTTTGCTTCTCAGGCCTGTGCTCAATCCACTGAGCTACACGAGTCAGGGCTGAATAAATATATTTTAATATTATGAAATTTCTCAGGCATATAAAAATATCAAAATTAGTGTTTAACGCCATGTATGTAACTCAGTTTTAGACATAAAATATTGAAATATACTTGAAACCCCCTGTGTTGTACCCCCTTCTATAGGTAAAAAAATGTCATGAATATGTTTATTACTTTCCTGCATCTTTTTCTTATTATACATGTGTCCATTCAAAGCAGTATGTAGTATCGTTTGCATAATATTAAGATTTATATAAAAAGTATGATAGTGTACATATTCTTTGGTTACTTTCTTCCCTTATATTTGTTTTTTATAATTATACATATTGAATCATGTAGCTCTACTTCATTTTTATTGACATAATGTAACATCCCATTGTATGTATATCACAAATTTATTGCTCATTTATTCTCCTCTTGGGAGATGTTTGGGTGGTTTCCAGTCTTTTGCTATTATAAACAACATTGAGAATAACATTCTTGTGCACATCTTGAGTATGAGAACTGGCCCTGGCTGGTGTAGCTCAGTGGATTGAGTGCGGGCCTGTGAACCAAAGGATCGTGGTTCGATTCCTAGTCAGGGCACATGCCTCGGTTGCAGGCCAGTTCCTAGCAGGGGATGCATGAGAGGCAACCATACATTGATATTTTGCTCCCTCTCTCCTTCCCTTCCCCTCTAAAGATAAATAAATAAAATCTTAAAGGAAAAAGAAATTGAGTATGAGAACTGTGTTTAGAGTGGAACTGTGAGTCAGAGACTCTCTGCCTCCTCAACTTCACAAGATACTGTCAAATTATTGTTCATAGGAATCCTATCAATTTCTACTTCCACCAGCAATGTGAGGGCTACCATTACACCACATGTCCTTGCCAACAGCTTAGTGTTACCCAACGTTTATCTTTTTAAGCTTTTATTTTGAAATAATTTCCAACTTACAGGTGAGTTGCAAGATTAACTCACTATGCCTTTCATTCATAGTTACAATTAATATTTTGCTACATTACTTTCTCTCATATATATAATTTTCACATGATTTTATATAATTTTTTCCTAATCATTTGAAAATGAGTTGTAGACATGTTACTCTTTAGCTTTTAAATATTTCAGTGTATGCTTCCCAAGATCAAAGTCATTATCTAACATAAACATAGAATACTGATCAAATTCAGGAAATTTAACATTGTGTCAGATTTGGTGTTTGCCAGTCTACTGAATTTGAAATGGGATCTTCTTATATGAAAAGTTTTACACTTATGGGAAAGTTGAAAGAATAGTTTGCTGACCATCTATGTGCTCTCCTAGAATCAACAAATATTTTGCTGTGGTTTTTGTTTTGTTTTGTTTTGGCCAAGTCATTTAAAAGTTGCAGATATCATGACATCATCCCTTCAGTACACATCTCTTAAAAATAAGGACATTCTTCCCTACATCACTATGTTACCATTATTACACCTAGAGAAATTAACTATAATTCCATAATGTCATCTAATACCTGAACCATACTTAAATTTTCCCAGTTGTACCAGGAATGTCTTTCACAGCTTGTGTGTGTGTGTAGAGTCCAGGTGGTAGTCCTGTAGAGTGTCCTACATCACGGATCTGTCTGATTGTTTCTTCACAGTGTGCTCAACTTGTTCTTCTGTGCCCTATATAAAATAGTATCTTCTTTTAACTTCATTTCCCCCTGATTACTGGAGAGGTCGAGCACCACTCAGTTGTTTATTTGCCATTCCTCTTCAGTGAATTCCTTATTCATATTCTTTGCCCATTTTTCTGTTGGATTGTCTTTTTCTTAATGATTAATAGGATTTTTTATATATTGTGGATACTAATCCTCTGTTGATTATGTATGGAGTCTGCATTTCAAGCAAGCAACCCAAATGATTCAAATTGCCTGGTGCTTTTTGGGCCACCCCTTGAGTAACTCTTCCGTAGAAGTTTTCCTTGTAGGACCCCTTCTTTAATCCAGAATAGTTTGATCTACTTTTTTACAATCTATTTATCCCAAATAAATAGATGCAGGCCATAATATTTAGTTATAGAAAACACATGGGCTAAAATGACTTAGAACTGAGGTATGCTAATCAGTTGTACTTACATTTTTTTCACACTCATTTAAGTTATTCTGTCATCCTTAATATTAGAGAGCGCTCATCCCATTTTGTTCTTTTGATATGTGAACCTGCTGTGGTTTAATAGAAAGAGTGTGGGCTTTTGGAGGCAGAGATCTCAGTTCATATTCTCACTGTTTCCTTTTTTAGCCCCAGGACATTTACTTCAGTGTTCATTCTTCTCATCTGTGAAATGGGGATAATATCTTGTCTTACACAGTTATTATGAAGATGGAATGGAATAATGAATATGAAAACATTTATTGCAATGTCTGATAGAAAAAGAGGTTTTAAATTTTATTCTTCTATATGTTTTTTCTTCTTCCTTATTCAGGCACATTTAAAGTGTCACACTTTGGAAAACATGTTGGGAGCTCACGGATTTTCTGATTACATTTAGTCAGGGTTTGCTTTCCAACCTACATCTGCATAGCCTGTGGCTTCATGATTTTGCTAATGAACACTTTCAGTGCCAGGCTGGCCAGCACTTGGTTTATTGTGCTCAGGTTACTTATAATGATTTGCAGATGCTTCAGCAGAACAGTGAGGGTTTTGTAGTTAAACATACCCTGAATCCTTCCAGGAGCTTGCAGAGCTGGAAAGTGCCCTCCAGGAGCAGCATGAGGTGAATGCATCCCTGCAGCAGACCCAGGGAGAACTCAGTGCCTATGAGGTTGAGCTAGAGGCCCAGCTAAAAATTCGGGATGCTGAAGCCAACCAGCTTAAGGAAGACTTGGAAAAACTAACAAGGCTCAGCCAGGTAAGTGAGAGCATGAAGCCATCTAGAAACCAAGTAACCTATGGCCTTAACATATCTTTAATGTAATGTAAGATTAAACACTTTTTAATATAGTGTTTGCAGAGTGATGGGAAGAGCATGTTTTTCGAGTCAGACATTCCGAGTTCAGATACTACTCCTGTGTGAACAAGTATAAATCACTTCAGGGCTCTGAGTCACTGACAAATGCCTCCTCGTTTGTAAAATGATGAGGATAAAGGAGATAATGGGTGTGAAGGCCTCTAGCAGTTGGTATTCAATAAATTCTAGTCTTTCTCAAAACAGCTTTAAGAGACCTCCTTTAAAGTCATATTAAATTTTATTTTGCTCCCTTGTATTTTGGTTGGAAGAAATATCCACTCATTTAAATTATATTTGTAAGTTAGAGAAACAGTTACTCATCCAGTAAATACTTACTGATTAGCCATTGAGGGCCAGGTGTGAATGTTGGAGAAAACAGCACGGACATGGTCACTGTCCTTGTGAAGCTGACAGTGCAATAGGTGAAACAGGTGTAGGAGGAAGAAAGGGGTAGCATTCTGTGGCTGAAGGTGGGTGGTCAGGGAAGAGTGCCCTACAGAACTGCTATTTCAGACAAAACTTGAAGGATGACTAGGACTTGGCCGTGTGCAGGGAGTGGGAGGGAAGTGTAAGGGGTAAAAAGGGTGAGTGTTGTGGGCATAGAGGCGAGGAGAAAGAGCACAGTGTATTTAAAGTACTGAAAGTACGCGTATGCCTCCGTATCCCATGAGCAAGGACAAGAGTAGGGAAGGAGGGTGAGATGAGCATGGAGAGGCAGACAGAGGCCAGTTATAGTATATTCTTTATCAGATTAAAAATACAGTTGGTTAAAGTGTTGTCCCGGTAGCCAAGGTTGCAGGTTTGATCCCCAGTCAGGGCACATACCTTGGTTGTGGGTCCAATCCCTGGTGAGGGAGCATATGAGAGATCGATGTTTCTTTCTCTCTCTCCTCCCCTCTCTCTTAAAAATCAATAAAACATACCCTCAGGTGAGGATTAAAATATATGTATATTTCATATATATAACATGTATACTTAATGTATATATTTAAGATATATTTTATATATATATAATTTATATTTTTATGTATAAAACAGCCTGGCCGTTTCACAAATTCACTTGGTATGAAGGGGTCACACCCCCTTCCTTGGCAATAGGAGTGCCAGGATTGGTCTTCAAACCACACGTTGACACTATGTAGCATAACAGGTCTCTCTTTGATATCTACAGATCTCAGATTGGTACACTTTAGTTATACGAAGTCACTTGTGAAGCTTGGTAATGCAGATGCCTGGGCCCCACCCTAGATATTCTGGTCTATCGAGTCTGAGACGAGTCTAGGCTTATGCATTTTTAACAGGCACACCAAGTGATTTTGATGCAGGTATTGGAGGGCCACAGTTTGAGAAATATTGAGAAATGTTGAGGGCTACAGTTTGAGAAATATTGGAGAGCAGTAATTGCTAGATTAGTCACAGAGCTTTTGAAGGGAGGTGCTGGGACCCACCCGCTGAGATTCTGGCTTGGTGTATCCAGACTAGGCTGACTTTGATACTTATTCTTCTTTAAGTATTAACAGTTTAAGGAGGAAGGTGAAAAAAATTACTTTGGACCTTTAAATTTGGGAGTGCAAACATAAAATTGAGTTGTCATAAAACCATAGCAAGGGGCAACATGTGTGTGTACATTTCTCTTTGCCTTTTGAGATCATAAATTACTGCTGTTTTGTGTTTGTTGTTTCATATTATTGCTTCCTATGGCAATAGTTAGAACAATTAGCCCTTCAAGCAGAACTTGAGAAGGAAAAGCAAGCCCTCAAGAATGCCCTCGGAAAAGCCCAGTTCTCAGAAGAAAAGAACCAAGAGAATAGGGAGCTCCGCACGCAACTTAAACAGCTGCAGGTAGAGACTTGTTGGTTCATATTACATTCTTACATGGGACGCTCAAAGATGTTGACATCTAGTTGGCAACTTGACCACCTGCTCTAACATGTAATAAGCAACTTCAGTTATTAGAAGAAAGAAACTCTGAGTGGGACAGTACCAGAGCCTCTGTTCCCTTGTGAGCCTGTTGTTTTAAAATGATTAACCCGTATATCTTTAACATTGCTATGGTGGTGCAAAGAACAGGAGGCAGTGTCAGCAGTAAACTGGAGACTGCTGTGTAAACTCATGGCAAAAGCAGTGCCTTGCATTTCTCCTAGAGGAATGCTTGTCAGCTGACTGAGCTGAAGCTACCAGATTGGCTCCTTCCCGTTCCACCGAAACATCTACCCAGGAATTTTAACTAGAGTGGGTTGCAGTAGAACTTCCTAACTATGAACAGTTTTTATAATCCCCCAGAAAGGATGCTCTTAAAAGCACAGTAATTTTACATCGGGGGCAGTTTTCTTTGGCCAGATATTTTTATAGCAACTGTCATAATAATGTGACCAACAAACTGCAGGAGAAGCAGGGGAACAGGATTTTCCAGATAATTAAGCTCTCTCAAAGAGGACCGGTGTCTGAAGAAACTAGTGGCTGGATCACCACTCGGTTTCCAAATCTGTGAGGCCAGGGTCCCCTTAGCTGACTGAGGGGGCAGCTCTTGCACTTCACCAGAAGTAAAGGGGCAGAGTCTCTGTGGTTCGGGAAGAGCTTCCAAAAACTCGTGCAGGGAAGTTTGTGCCAAATAAGACTAAGGTCACCCAAATTCTTTCTCCTCCTCCAGTGCATTGCATCCTTTTTCCCTCAAGGTTTAAAGAAATCTAAGACCCTAGAATTTAATATTTACTACTGTCAGTTCATCTTCTGAAGCAAATATTGAAAAAGATGTATGTTTTCCATTTTTTGTGTGAGTTGCATGTGTGTTGGGTGTTCATTGGATTATTATTCTTATTTTCACTATGGAAAATTTCAAATAATCACAAAAACGGAGAGGTGACCTTTTGTTAACTCAGCTTTAACAATTCTGAGTATTTTGCCATTTGTTTCAGTTAGTCCACATTTTATTTTTTTGCTGGAATATTTTAAGGAAAATCTCATACATCTTTATTGTCCTCATAAATACTTCGGTATGCATCTCTTAAAGAAAAGGACTAAAATATATTCTTTAGGGGCCTTCTCCGAAGTAGAAACTAAAGTCAGCTTTCCAGAATGCCGGCCCATGCTGTGAAACTAGCTTAGAACTTGGTCCTCTGGTTATTTACCCTACTAACCTACTACAGAGTACAAGTTAAACTCATTTGTCTTGTCTGAAATGATTTAGTTTCAGTGAATTGAAACCTGCTAACACTACCCCAAGAAAGCAGACAACTCGCCAGGAACCAGAGCTGCTCTGTCAGTCTTTCAGGAGAGTCACAGCCCTCTCAGGTCTCCTCTGTCTCTCTGGGCATTGTATTCAGTCCACCATGGACCTCAGCCCTGAGCTGACGTATCCTCATAGGTCCAGCTCTTGTATAGAATTGCTGTACTGGATCTTGGTGCAGTTTTTGGAGGGAGTAAGAACTTGTTTTCAGTGGATTGGCTGGCCTTGGGTCAGATTACCTGTGGCCAGGATTAGACAGTAGCACAAATACTCGGGGCATTGGACAAGGACACTTTGCAGATAAGACAACTCTAGATAGTATAGGCACTTAACACCTTCGTTGCAATTCTAAATTCTCCATTTTAGTTCATACTATTAGAGTTTGAAGTAAATTAATTACTCGGGTAGGTATTCAGGGGAATACAATTTTAGTAATTTAGGATATAGAATTATTTTTCTTTACAATTTAAGGAAATATTAGCAATTTCCTTTTACTTCAAAGGGTCATTATCTGACTTTAATTCTGAGTTGTAGATATATTTGTGAATTTGTTGGTAGAGAAAATATGCTGGCATATAATAAATCTCCCTCGAAGAATAGTAAGCTATTAGAGAAACTTCAGTATTAGATGTTCTATTTTTTCCAGCTGACTGACAGATGGATCTCAGTATTATGAGAAAGTGTTTTTGTTTTTTTTTAACTTTTAATTATGGACATTCTCAAGCATATACAAAAATAGGATAAATACTATTAACAAAATGAATCCTCATGTATATACCACCCATCTTCACAGTTATGACCAATCTTATTTCATTTATAGTGCCCTCCACACTCTGCCCCTCACACCTGTCATACACTGAATTATTTTGAGGTAAATCCAAAACATTTTATCTGTAAATACTATACTACTATATATATCTCCAAAAAATGAGGGCTTTAAAAAAAGCATAAACATGGATATCATTGTTATACCTAAAATTATAATAATTCCCTGATATCATCTATTACCTTATCAGTATTAAAATTATCACATAAAATTTTTAATAGTGTTCTGTTGGAATCAGGATCCAAAGAAGGATCCACATTGCATTTGGTCGATTTGATTCTCAAGTCTCATAGTCTGTAGATTTCCTCTCTTTTAAAATTTGTTACGTGTTGAAGAAAACTAGGTCTTTGTCCTGTTGAGTATTCCATATTCTAGATTTTGCTGTCTGAATCCCATGCTATTGATTATGTCACATATGGATGCTTATTTAGATTCAAGTTAGCTAGTGTTTGGCAAAAAGACACTCACAGGAACTTCTTTTTGCATCACATCAGGAGACATCATAATGCCTGGTTGTGTCTTTTGTGAATGTAGATTGGTTAGTAAATTCAGATATTGTCAGCCCAAGTGGAAAGGGTTTGAAAAGTTAGTAAAGGTGTTGAATAAATCTATCATATGACAAGTAGAACAGGCTGTACCTGTAGGTCTGTTTTAAATTTGTTATGCTAACTTTTACCTCCTCATTTTACTCCCCTTCATAGGATGACAATAACCTGTTAAAACAACAACTTAAAGATTTCCAGAATCACCTTAACCGTGTGGTTGATGGTTTGATTCGTCCAGAAGAAGTGGCAGCTCGTGTGGATGAGCTATGGAGAAATCTGAAATCGGGAGCAGGGGAAATGAGGTAATGGAAAATGGAGACCTCCAAGTATACAGCAGGCTGAGCTGTGAAGGTCAGAGATGAGTCTCACCTTTCCAAGTTCTGTAAAATGGCTGATTTCTCTGTAAGGTTTCCCTTTATTTTATTTCCATGGTTGAGACACAAGATTGCTTAATTCAAGTGTCTATCACTGCTTTTTTTCTTTTTTACACTTCAAGTCTTTTATGCTTTTTGGTATTTAATTTACAAGACAAAGGTTTTAAGAATAACTCTGGAAAGTTCATTGCAGATAGTTAGGAAGTAGAGATACATTATGCACTTTAAATAGAAAGCAAATATCAAAAGATAACTATGAAATGAATATTTATTCTTTGAGCAAATGTTGTTAGCCTGTGTTTTCAGAGTGACTAAGTCATTTGATGAAACAGTGGTTTGCATTTAGGAGATGCTCGGTAATGTGGTGTGGATCGACACCGGTCTCATTCCATACACTCTTTTTACTCCTGCACTGATGTTACCAGCATGTTTGTGCCTGGCACCTAGCATTAAAATATAATATCACAGTTATACCATCTTTTTTCCCCCTTACCAGAAGCTGTAGTCCTTCAGATGTCTTAGGGAAAAGTCTTGCTGACTTGCAGAAACAATTCAGTGAAATCCTTACATGCTCCCAGTGGGAAAGAGAGGAAGCACAAGTGAGAGAGAGAAAACTCCAAGAAGAAATGGCTCTGCAACAAGAGAAACTGGCAAACGGACAAGAGGAGTTCGGGCAGGCCTGTGAGAGAGCCCTTGAAGCAAGAGTAAGAAAAGGGCAAGGGGCAGCTGGAGGGAAGTGTTTGGCAAATGTTCACATTTTTCCACAAATTACAGTGCTCCTTTTCTTGTGTAAATACAACATAAATGTTGTTATTTTCACTCATAACGTGTCAAGCTGGATGTGACTAAAATTCAATCCTGAATATGGGTACTGAGGTCAAAGTTAGGCTTCTTTGTGACACTGTATTTTCCTTGTCCTGGAAGCAAGGGAGATATGTTTCTTAATGTGCAAGTAAATAATGCTGCATCGCTAATGTATAGTATGGGGCCAGAATCAGATTTCTCTCTTTTTGTAAGATTTAATTATTTTTTAGAGAGATGGGAAGGGAGGGAGAAAGAGTGAGAGAAACAATGTGTGGTTGCCTCTCGCACATCCCCTACTGGGGACCTGGCCCACAACCCAGGCATGACTGGGAATCAAACTGGTGACCCTTTGGTTCGCAGGCTGGTGCTCAGTCCACTGAGCCACACCAGCCAGAGCCAGAATTGGATTTCTCTTGATGTAGTTATTTTAATGAGACAAATATTAAAATGTATCCTAGAGAATATTCAAGAGAAAACCACCCCCGGTAACTCTGAGTACAAAATTTCATTATACTCTTTAGTAAAATGAAATATAACTCTCTAAAATTTTTTTATTTTGCTTAAAACATATTTTGCTTAAAAATCATCTTTGGAACTCCCATTTCCTCACAGATTAATTTGGATAAGAGGCAACATGAAGCAAGGATCCAGCAGCTGGAGAATGAAATTCACTATTTGCAAGAAAATCTAAAAAGTATGGAGGAAATCCAAGGCCTTACAGATCTCCAACTTCAGGAAGCTGATGAAGAGAAGGAGAGAATTCTGGCCCAACTCCAAGAATTAGAGAAAAAGGTGGGGAAGGCTAGGAAAGTGAGACATGTGAGTCCCTGCTGCCTGGTCATGCCCCCAGCATCAGGCCAGCTGAGAAGGGGTGTGATCCACAGTCACCTCTGCCTGTGTTGCTGGCCCAGAGGTGAACCTGACCTAAGAGAATCTTGGATGCATGTCATTGAGTTGAGGGCCTGAGACAACAGTGCCACGATAGATGCAAACAAGAGAACTGGGAATGCAGAGAGTGACTTCAGAGCTGGTTAGGTGGTACTTAAATGCTACTGGTGAAATGAGTTTGCCTGCTTCAAAACCCCTTGCCCATTTGGACACATCTATGGACAATTACTTCTAAACTCTTCAGCTTTCTTTTTTTCTTATTTTTTCTTGTATTTTTCCATTACCATTTATCCCCCTTATACTTCTCTCCCCTCTGCAGTCATCACACTGTTGTTCATGTCCATAAGTCCTTTCTCCTTTTTGCTCACTCCCTCTACCCCTCAACCCCACTCCCCTACCACAGCTGTCATCCTGCTATGAGTCTGTCTCTATTTTGCTTGTTAATTCAGTTCGTTCATCAGATTCCACATATGAGTAAAATCATATGGTATTTGTCTTTCTTGACTGGCTTATTTCTCTTAGCATAATGTTCTCCAGGTCCCTCCATGCTGTCTCAAACGGTAACATTTTCTTTTTTTTACAGCCGAGTAGTATTCATCTTTCTTTCTGACACCCTGGTCTGTCTTCAAACTTCTCAATCCCACCTACCCATTCCCTGCTCCCCTTGTCAGATCCTAGACCTTGTCCAAATTGTGCACGACACCTTTGAAATCACAAACTAGAGCATCACACTCTGATCGTAACCTCTTATCTTACCAGCACCCCCATGCTGGCAGTTTTTCAACCTTATGGAGAATTTCAGTGCATTAGCCCCATCTTTTCTGTTTACTAAACCTCCCTGTCTTTATTTTTCCCCTTGTTCAACTTAAATTTCATAGTTTACCACTATAGGCATTTTTGCAAATTTACTCTCTTCTCTGACAGAACTGAGCTATTAGCTTTCTTTGGACTTGCAGCCATGCTAAGTATCCCTGGAGAAAAAAAAAATCACCCTTTGAAGCATAGTAGTGTCACTATAAACTCTTGGTCACCGGCCCGAAGTGGGAACTTTACTCTTTTCTCTAGTAAGCTCATTTCCCATGCTCTGTTGTTTCACATCTTCTCACTCCCACACCTACCCTCACCCTTCTCCCAGCCTCAGTGAATGAATGACTTGCATCATAGTTCACTGAGAACCCGTCAGTCCCCAAGTCTTACTGAGCCTGCCTCCAAAATATACCTGGAATATATGTACTTTGTTCTTCTCCAATGCCACCACCCTCATCCAGCCATCATCTCTCTTCTGGATAACTGCTGTGACTGCCTGACAGGTCTCCCACTTCCACTCATGACTCTGCTCCCCAGAGTAGCCACGTGTTCTTTCAGAAATGTGAATTGGCTCTTGTCAGTTCCATCCGTATCTCCCCCCATCTCTAGTGGCTTCTGTTGTTTTTAGTATAAAGACCAAAAATTCTTAAGCTTATGAGGCCCTGCATGATGGCCTCTGTTTAGTTCTGCTGCCTGACTCTGACTCCAAGCAGCTGGTCCGTCACTTGGTGATGGTGCCAAGAAATGTTTTTCCAATGAATGAATGAATGAATGAATTTATGATCACTAAGATTCTTGACTAAGAAACTGATTTTATTCTAAATTTATCATACAGTTTTGAGATGATTTTATTTATTCATTCACCTAGCAAATATTAATGGAGCATCTACTGTGGACCAGGTATTGTTCTAGGTCTGAGGCATGTAGCTGTGAACAGAGTCCCTGTCCCCGGGGGAGTTTATGTATCAGTTTATTGCTACCGAATGATTTATATTTTTAGTTAATGTTTCTTTTATTTTAGAAGAAACTTGAAGATGCCAAATCTCAGGAGCAGTTCCTTGGTTTAGATAAAGAATTAAAGAAACTAAAGAAAGCTGTGGCTGCCTCTGATAAGCTAGCCACAGCTGAGCTCACCATTGCTAAAGACCAGCTGAAGTCCCTTCATGGAACCGTTATGAAAATTAACCAGGAACGAGCAGCGGTAAGTCCACATGCGCAGAACAAGTTTCCACCAGTGCTGCAGCTGTAAAAAAATAACAACTTGTAATGTTGGTCTTCTTATAGACTTTGGCTATTTTATAAACCACTATAAAGTTGTCTGTTTCCCTTCAGACCTGAAGGTGGTATTTCTCCCATCACAGTCCTGCCATGGGTTCTGCACTTTATGAGTCCTGAAAGGAACCACCAGAAGAAACATACCATCCCTACCTTAAAGTGTAGGGATCCGCTTAGGGAGTAGCTATCAGTACACACCCAAACAAAGGTCTTAAAGGCTTGCCATGTAATCCTTCTGAATCTCAGACTCTTCATCTTGTGCGGTCAGGTGACTAATATGTTACCTCAAAGGGCTGTTGTGACTCCTGACTGAGATAATGTTTGTTACAGTCTTTATACGATGCATATGCGATGAGATTAAGACAAGCAGATCATAGGAGAGAATCTAATGGTGAAAGTTCAGACAGACACCAGTCATGGAAGACTGTAGAACACTGAAAAAGAAATTAGCCCTTGCTTTTTCTGTGCAGCACCCTGCTCACTTGGTTCCATTGAGGGGTGGAGCAGGCTGCCAGGTGATGGGAACAGCACAGGACAATGTGGGACTTGGTGTCACATGTCCATGGGATAGCCAGGCAGGCAATCTGATGAAAACGGGAATGAATCTGGGAGGAAGAAAAAATGAAGAAGGCAATGTGTGATAACAATGGTGCTTCTCTCGTCCCTCTGTCCCTGTAGGAGTTGCAGGAAACAGAGAGGTTCAGCAGAAAGGCAGCACAGGCGGCCAGGGATCTGACCCGAGCGGAAGCAGAGATTGAACTCCTGCAGGATCTTCTCAGGGATAAAGAGGAACAGGTCAGTGCTGGTCCTCTGAGACCTCCTCCTGAGTGGGTCCCTGTCAGTTTCTAAAAGACTGATGACTATAGGTGACATCTCAAAGAATTTTGAAGTGCAACCACTAGTCGGTCAGTGCTTTCTTTTCTACTGTGTGCCAGGGACAGTACAGTTTACTTATAAGGACTAATTCAGTTTCCTCATTAGTAAGGTGTAAGTAAAAATTACAGAATTACAATCAAGTGGCAAGGATAAGTGCATCTGGGAAAGAACCTTCATTGGGAACTTTGTGTATGTGATTTCTCAATAGTTTCACATCGAGATGGAGAAAGCAGATACAGGCACTAGAAGAGCAGACTCACAGGTGCTAGAAATCGAGAAGCTGAATGAGACCATGGAGAGACAAAGGACAGAGATCGGAAGGCTGCGGAATTTATTGGACCTCACTGGCCCTGGTACAATAATGGGTTTGATGTTGGTAGTGGTCTTGTAGCTGCTCTAAAACCAAAACATTTTGTTTTTGACCTTTACTAAATTTATTTAGCTGACAGATTAGTTCCATGTTTGATTTACATGGCTGTGACAATTAGCTTAATAAATAAAAGCAAAGAACTTTAAAAAAAAATTTTATGTAAGTACAGTATTAAGGGATTTGATTATAAAGAGAAGAGATCGGTTTTTGTATTTTCAAAAGAAATAATATTTACAAATCTGTTTATTTTCTTCTTCAGGCTTACTTTATAAGTGAAGACTTCTTTAGGTGTTAGCAAAATCTCATTACCAAAGAGCAGGTTGAAAGCCTGCTTTGAGGAATAGATAAAAATCATTGACTCTTATGGGATCACTTTTGTATTGAGAGAGAAAGGAGGTAGATGATTTCATAGCCAACTTCATAGCTTTCCTTTACAGATAACAAAGGGAGCTTTGAAAACGTTCTGGAAGAAATCGCTGAACTTCGACGTGAGGTCTCATATCAGAATGATTACATCAGCAGCATGTCAGATCCTTTCAAAAGACGAGGCTATTGGTACTTTATGCCTCCACCGCCGTCATCAAAAGTAGGAAGTCTGTGGTGCTGGGGGTGTATACTGAATTTTCTTAAAGAAAGTGTGACAATGTGTTCTTCCCAAATTTGTGAACAGGTGTTGAGAACATATGTAGGCTAAACCATGCATCGAGGTTCTTAAGTGGTGTTAATATTCGAGATGAAAATAGGCCCTTCCCAAGGAATGTGGCAGTTGCCCTTTCATGTTTAGGTGTGGTATATTTTGGGATCCCTGAGTGAGGATCCCATAAGGGGACATGATAACTTGAGCCCAGAAAGCCTGTTGAAAAGTGTGTATAGAATTGTGCTGACACTCAGACAGAAAAATAGGCACCTGGATTTCATTTTATTTTGAACAACATTCATTCAGTACTTACTGAAGTCTCGTGCTAGGCAGCGATGGGGTACCATGATGAATGACATAGTCCCTGCTTTCAAAGAGCTCATGGGCTGGCAGAGAAGACTTGTAATTACAGAATGTAATTACAAAACAGTGACACGCATGTGACAGCAGAGTTGACGTCTATGCTCTAGTTACAGAGAGTTGTTAAGGATTCATTTTGTGGGTATTCAGGAAGGAAGGCTTCATAAGCAGCAGAATCGTGAAGTCAACACTTAGCAGCCCTCAAGGGATGGGCTTTTAGGAGGGAAGGAACATCTTTTATGGAACAAGAGAGTTGTTTTAACCATGGCAGGTAGCTTATGGGGCTGGAGGGTTGGATGGGAACAGTGAAAGGTGAAGCTGGAAAAGTAGATTTGGGTCATGCTTTTTTTAAAACAGACCTCAAAAATCATTGCACTTAATTATGTAGGCTTTGGGAAACTGAGGTTGTCTATAATAGTATGATCAGAATAGTATAGGAAGAATAATTGGGCTGAGGATGGATGCTAGACTCATGGCAGCTGAACTCTGTGTGGGGCTGTTTGAACATAATTCAGGTGAAAGATAGAAGAAGCCAGAGCTAGAGCAGTGGAACAGGATCAGGAAAGATGGCACTGAGGGATGTTCAGGAGGCAGAATGATCAGGGCTTGAGGCCTGAATGTGGGGAGTGAGGAGAGGACTGGAGAAGCACTCACCAAAGCAAAGGAACTGAGTGACATCTTGCCAGATTCAGGTGATAAGCAACAGCCAGGGAGAAGCAGTCTGACACTCCAGGATCCCAGGGCTGTGTAAGCTTAGAACCCCAAAGAGCAGAACCTGCAGTTCTCTGAGAAACCTAAACAGGTTTTTCCCAGAAACCTTAAGGAAGCCAACATCCTTAATTAGCACAGCCAGGGCTGGAGGTGGAAGCAGTGTGGGTGAGGATTTGGAGGATAGACCTATGACTCAGGAAGAGAAGGGGAGTGGCACTTTAAAGCCATTCAAAGGTCCTAGGGCAGCAGGAGGCTAATAGCCCCAGATTCCTTGAAAGTTCCCTGGTGTCCTTTGCCTTGGTTGCTGGCACATCAAGGACAAGACAAAAGAAGAGAAACCACCAGGAAAGATTAGTGCTGGAATAGAGAGGCTGACACCCATGCATTTTACATGACCATGTAATCACAGCTCACTTCTATGTGAAAAGTGAGAATTATGATCTATAAAAACAAGTTTTTTTCTCAACTTTGCTTTAGACATTGACATTTTTTTTCAGTTTCACCCCAGACTTTAACATTTCTCCAAATCAGCCTTTTCATTTGTAACAATGTGCTCTGCTGCCATTTGTTTTAGGTTTCCAGCCACAGTTCACAAGCCACCAAGGACTCTGGTGTTGGCCTGAAGTACACAGCCTCAACTCCTATTAGAAAACCACCTGCCTCAGGATACTGGGTTTATTCTCCCATCCGGAGTGGGTTACGTAAATCATTTTCAAAGAGAGGTAAGTGCGGTCACATAAGGTAGTTGCATTTCTCTTGCCTGTTTAATTACCTTTTATAGGTTCCCTGAAATCCATAGGACACAATCCAAACTCCTTAGCCTGCTCTGCAAGGCCCTTTGTAATTTGGTCTTGGCCAGTGACCTCTCGTCCTTCTGTCTCAGCACCCATCACTCCCCCGCCCGTCAGCCTACCCAGCTGCCGTGGTCCTCAGACCTCTGTGTTTTAAGCCCTGTGTTTGGAATGTCCTTTTTCTTCCTTCCTCTCCCAAACCTATTTCTACTCCTCCGGGTCCTCAAACCCCAGTCTTTCTACAGAGCCTCCTTCCATGCTACCTCCCCCAGGCAGACGGAGCCATTTCTTTGCCTGTGCCGCTGGCAGATGGCGGCTGTGTCCTTATGGCATGGCATTGATTTACTTGACTAAAACGAAGTGTTAGATGTCTGTCTCCCAGAGCTTGTAGGAGAGAGTCAGAGCTGGGATAAACCCAAGCTCTTTCACTGAGTGCTGTGTGATCCTAGGTAAATTACTTAGCTCCTCTGAAACCAAGTCTTTAAAATGGGAATATCACCTTGTAAGAATTTGTTCATTCAGGACTTATTTATTGAGCTCCTGCTGTGTGCTAGGGTCCCTGTCATCAGTGACAAACAGCTCCTGCTTGAGGGGACATAGGTAAACCAACACCTTCAGGAGTGCTGCGTGTGGTGTAAACGCTGAGAGCTGTGGGGTCTCACAGCACATCGCTGAGACGCTGTCGGTCTTTCATGTCACACGAAGCAGGCACCCAAGTGATTGCTGAATAAATGAGTAAACGGGTGAAGATGGAAAAAACCCCAACAGATAGGCATCAGAAAACCTCAAGTATCTGCCATTGAAAATAATTTGAATCCCTGTTTTAATCTGCTTTTTAAAACTGCTTTTGACCTTTTATACAAAATTTTATTCTCACATTTCTGATATTTGGCCTAAATGCTGCTGTTTTCTGCTAAATTTGTTTACCTAATCAGCCATACCGGTAAGCCACTCTTATTTATTTCTATCAAGATGCAGACAGTGGAGGAGATAGCCCGGAAGAGAGCGACCTGGATGACCCAGAGGACCACCGATTTGTGCCTCCTCCTGGATACATTATGTACACCGTGTTTCCTGATGGTTCTCCTGTGCCCCAGGGCATGGCCCTGTATGCACCACCTCCTCCCTTGCCCACCGAAAGCCAGCCTCTCACCCCTGGCACCGTTGTTTATGGCCCACCTCCTGCTGGGGTTCCCACTGTTTGTGGACCTTCACCCCCCAATTTCTCCATCCCCCTCATCCCTGTAGGCATGCTGCATTGCAATGTCCCGGAACACCATAACTTAGTAAGTGGAAAGACATAAGACCCTATCCACACTGCTTCCATGGGAGACTGGATAAGGTTATATACTTACTGAGCTGGCCTACTTATGAATGGATTACACCCCCAAAGTGTGTTTGTAAGGCTAACGTTTAGAACTGAGCAACCATTTTCTCACTAAAATAGTGTCCTGGACAGGAGTTAGGGTGCCAGACCAGTCTACAAACCTGTTTTAACTCATTATATAACAATGACTTTAATCCAGAAAGTAACCTTTTTTTTCCCCAGTACCAGTCATCTTTTATCAGGTGTTAATTACTATATGAAAGGATTCAGAGGTGCTGTGCAAAGATAATAGTGGTCAGGAATATGGAGTCCACACTGGGTCCTCTTCAGTGGTACTTGCATCGCTGCTCAAGTTTGAGTTCCTTATAGGAACAGCAGTAGTTAAAAAGCATCTAAGTTGCCAGCACCATAGAAACTCCAGTAGCATTCCCTTTCTTCCCAGTGACATACCTGTAATCCCAGCAGTAACCTCTTTGAAACACTCCAGCAAAGCCTTTGGGGTAAAATTCCACATCAGTATCCAGTTTGGCCACTCCCCTACTTTGATATCCATGAGTCTCTTCTCCTTGCATGGTACAACTGACACCATCTTGGAGTCCAGGGTGTCAGAAAGTAACCATTTTTAGAAAGTCTATTATATATTTTTCTACTGACAAGTACTGTATTAACGTGTATATATAAGTATAGCCATGTACTGGTGCTTGTCCTTGTACACATGCACATGTATCTATGTGGGTACATGCATACACATGTATGTGTACACACATGTATGAACAGCACAGTAAGGTTTTGATGGGGATTATCTCTGGGTGGTGAGATTTATTGATCATTATTTCTGTTTCTTCATAGTTTTGTTCTTATTGTGCATATAATTTTGTATCCGTTTTTCCCACTTACTGTTACAAGCATTTCCCATGGTTTTACAAATGTTTTTAAATAGTATGACCACACATTATTTGTAGGTGCTATGGGTGACTTAACTGTGTGTAATTTTTACAGTATTTCATATTCTTTTCTCAGTTTAGATTCCAAGAAATTATTATTTCCAAGTCACTAGCTTACTTTATAAGTTTTTAGGTTCTAGAGAAAGAAATGTATTTTACAAGCTCCTCCTTCTAACGTAAGACACCCAGAGCTCTTTTATTTTTCCCTTTTCTTAGCAGATTGTTAAGCAGGTAAAGAACTAGGACACCTGGGTGCCAGCCACCAGTCCCATTTTGATCAATCAAACTAGTTTCAGGGAGACTGTGTGTACTTATGTGGTTAAAATGACAGTCATGCATATCGTCTTGCAGTTTTTTGGTGCACATTGAGTTTATAGCAGTTCTTTTGGTTTGGCGTTTGATAATCTCTTAAGCTGGTTCTTTTACCGTCCAGTAGTACCCAGCTGTTTCAGTAGTTTTCCAGATACGATTTCATACCTCCCTATATTTGCACGTGTTATTTCTTCAGCTTAGGTCTTTTCCATTTCAATTATTCTTCAAAACCCAGGCAAAACACCGCTTCCTCTGGTCAGCCTTCTCACCAGGCTTCCCTTCCATGTGCCCAGAGGAGGGAGAGACTTCCTTGTGTGTCTCTTCTAGACGCTGAACTCTGGAGGCAGAGATTGTCCACCCGAGGTACTTGGGGAATGTTTATCAACCATAATTGGACTTATGGAAAGTTAAAAGCTTTATTAATCCACCCATTTCATCTATGGTGTGTGAAAAAATTGACTTAATTTTCCTTTTTATACTGAGGCCTTAAAAACTACCACCATTTTCAGGTCAAACATAACCACTTTAACCACAGTTAATCTCAGCTTTTGGCAGGAAAGAAGGGAAACACCATGTGATATTTCAGTATTGCATTTTCCTTCTTTATTCAGGAGAGTGAAGTTTCTAGATTGGAAGACATAATGCAGCATTTGAAATCAAAGAAATGGGAACAGTGGATGAGAGCATCCAAGCAGCAGCCTGAGAAAGAAATGGAAGAACTGCATCGTAATATTGATGGTCTCTTGCAAGAGAAGAAAGACTTAGAGCATGAAGTAGAAGAATTACACAGAACCATCCAGAAGCATCAACAACGAAAGTAATTATTAACCATTTCATTTTTATAATTCAGATGAATATAATATTTGTCCACTAAGGTCATCTAAATCAGTGTTCTCCAGTACAACTTGAAAATAGTCTAGATCTGAACTGTTCAAAGCGGTAACCATAAGCCACATGTGGCTATGGAGCACTCAAGATGTGGCTAATTGAACTGAGGAACAGAATTTAATTTAAATTAATGTAATATCCATATGGTGATCACCATACTAGACGGTGTAAGCCTAAATTCTTTTAACTGATAATCCCAATCAGCTCTTGTAGTCCCTCGTGGAGAATGGTACAACCCTTCCCTCTCCCCAGTTACCCTAACTAAAAACATGCTGAGTGTCATCTGCATCTTCCTCTCCCTCACTCCCCCAGGCATCTAGCTAATCTCCCGGTTCTATTGGTTCTACTCAAAACCAGTTTTTTGAAAGTAGGGACCAGTGTGAGAACCTCTCACACTGGTCCCTACTTTCATCTTCACTGCACTGGCCCTCAGTTGTCTCACCTTAGGTCATTGCAGTAGCTTCCACATTGGCCTTCTTCATCTAGTCTGAACTCCTGTCTGTCAGCTTGGGTACAAATCTCACAGTGCCTCTCTCCTATGTGACTCTTAGTGCCATCGGAATATACCTACCACCCAAGATCTGAGCCCTGCCTGCCTGTTTTATCCTGCTCGCCCACAGTATTCACTGTGGCTCTCCTTACTTTGCTGTGGTTTCCCCAAGCACTACGTTTTCTTCTGCCTCCCCACTGTCACATATACTGTCCCGTGCCCAGAATAGCTTCCTTACTCCCCTGCCTAACTCCAGTCTGTCTTGCAAGACAAAGAGCAGAGATCCCCTTTTACACAAAGTCTTTCTCATCTCAGGCTCTCACAATTTGGGGTCGGCAGCCTTGGGCATAGTACTGTTCACAGCATGTTTTAAGGAGCCCAGGAGGGCAGTAGCTAGGCCTCCCTCTCCATTCCACAGCACCTGGTGTAGGGTCTGTGAACGAATGCAGTATCTGCTAAGTGGGTCACTTATGTAGAAGCCCATCTTCTGCAGTGTTCCATGAATTATGACACTTCCCTTGCTTTTGTCATTTGAGCCAGGCTGGCCTAAGCACCAGGGCAGGGGGGAGACCTGTGGAGGATACCCAGGGGAGTGAGGGGGCCAGGTCTCTGCCTTGTAGTAGACCTGGCAGGGAAAAGCAAGAGCCTTGGGACTAGATGTTTGAGGGTTCAGGGGATGGTTATATCTATTATTTTTGTAGGTGTACATGTGGGACAGTGGTTTTTTGTTTCTTTGTATCCTCACCTGGGTGCATTTTTCTCATTGCTTTCAGAGAGAGAGGGAGGGAGAGAAAGAGAAACATTGATTGGTTGCCTCTTATATGTGCCTGGACTAGGGATTGTATGGACCTGGATCAGGAATTGTATGCACCAAGACCAGGGATCATACATGCCCGGACCAAGGATCAAACCCACAACCTAGGCACGTGCCCTGACCAGGAATTGAACCCTCCATCTTACAGTTACAGGATGATGCTCCAACCAGCTGTGCCATACCTGCCATTGTGGGGGTGGGCAGGTTGTGGTTTGAGGAGGATCGTAGGGCTTCCATCTCTGTCTACTGCTTTTCCCAGGTGTAAAAGTATAATATAAAGGATCATTTTAGAGAATTTGATAACATAAAAATTCAAAGGAAAAAGTAAAAACTGTTCTATGCATTCATTTCCAGATAATCTGTTAATATGTTGCTGCATTTACTTTTATGTTTTTCTGCTGTAGGTGGTCTCATTTTCAAGTAATTTTGACAGGATAATCTTCAGTTACTGAACCCTGTGTCATGCTTTTTGATTTGTCAGATAGCATCACCATAATTTTACTCTGGCAGAACAAAATTAGGTAGTTTTTGGGGCAGCTGGTGAACTGGGTCTTGAAGGATAATTTTGAGTAATGGATGATTATTGTGTTAGTTGTTTGTTTTATTTTTATACCACTGAAGAATAGAAATTAGAAATACTAACATTGGTTTAGGCTACAAGTGTCTATATTGTAATATTTAAAATCTCTTACTGTGTGTTTTTTAAATTTTTTTTAGAGACTTCATTGATGGAAATGTAGAGAGTCATATAAATGAACTAGAAATAGAAAAATCATTCAAGCACCATGAAGATATTGTAGATGAAATTGAGTGCATTGAGAAAACCCTTCTAAAACGTCGAACAGAACTCAGGGAAGCTGACCGACTGCTGGCAGAAGCTGAGAGTGAACTTTCATGCACAGAAGAGAAAGTACGTTCACTTGTGGTTTGGGGTGAGACAGCTTTCTGTCATCAGCATGAAGGGTCAGAAAGAAAATACGTTAAAGAACACTGTAGGGGGGTGACTGGGACGGGAGTAAGAGACAGAAAACTGTACTTGAATAATAACGAAAGTAAAACTTTTTTAAATAAATAAATAAATAAATAAATAAATAAATAAATAAATAAATAAATAAATAAATAAATAAAAGAGTACTGTTGCCCGAGCCAGGCAGCTGTGTTTCAGGCCGGACGCTGCTAGTTAAGGAGCTGTGAGAACTTGGGCAAGTCATTAAGTCCCTGAGCTTTGCTTTCCTTGCTCATAAGGTCAGGCTAAGAATACCTGGGCTGTTTAGTATGAACTAAATGAAGTAGCATGTTTAAAGCTCCTGAAGTCATTAGTTCCTAACACATGCCACTTCCGTATCTTATGTGGTCTCTTTTTATTTGGGCTTGATATCTGTATTTATTAAATAGATCCATCTTACAATCTTATAAAGCAACAATAGACCTTACAGGACTCCTAGTTTTACTTTGTTCTCTATGTTGATAAGGATATAAAATCAAGTATTTTTTGGTCTGAGATAATAGTCTTGAGACTGTAACACAGAAGGAAGTCAAGGAGGAAAAGGAGCTACCTTTCAGCACACATTGGCTGTAGGATAAAAATCACTTCATTTTACCTTTCTGGCATCCCTGTAAGAGGATTGTTAGCCTAGCTCACAGAACTATCTCAGAAAGGCTGGTAACTAGTCCAGGGTTACACAAAGTTCTGCCCCACCAAGAGAGGTTTTTTCAGTTAGATGAGACTTCCAGGATAAAGTTCCAAACCTGCATGGAGCAACCTCAGGAACTACTATTTTTATGTTGTCATTTAAACATGGATTGATGTAAAGAGTAGAAATCTATAACTGAAGAACTGACATGAAGTGTCTATTAAAGAAATCCTTTGAGTGATGGTTTTAATAAGAATGGAAAAATATCCTCATCTCTTTTCAGATGATCAGTTCCTCCTCCTGTCACATGTTATATTACTGTGAGAGAAAACAAGTGTGAGCAGGATTAGAGAAAAATATGTCACTGGTATAGAAAAAAAACTGATGATACCGGTTGTAGGCAGAGATAGAGATAATAAGTGAACCGAGGTTAATAAGCTCTTCTCCCTTCATCCTCCAAAAATGACTCAGGGAAGCAGCTTGCTAAGGAGGAAGAGGAAGGGAGAAAGTGCTACATTTTGTAAGGAATGTGCCAGACATGTTAGAACCTGACACAGAAGGAGACAAAAAACCACTTGGAAATAGGGCATTCTGGGATACGTAGTGAGTTTTGTCCAGTGCTTTAGCGATGAAACGGGCAGAAACCAGCCATGTGAGATGGAAGGAAGTTCGGTGAATTGTCTGTGGCTCTTCAAGAGCTTGCTAGCCCCTTGCATTCACACAGGGTATTTAAAGACCAGTTTAGCATACATACGCCTCTGATTTGGTGCAACTGCAACACTTGAGGCTTTTGGCTGACAATGAGTCACACTGCTCAACCAAGTGTTGTACAGGCCACACTCTGTTTTTGGGCCTTTGACAACATTGTTTTAAGCCATTTATTTTTAAAACCAAAGAGAAACCAAGTTGATAAAAACAATTACTGCTTTTGCCAGATCTTGTATAGGAATATTTTGAAATATTTCAAAAGTATCTAATATTTGCGTGTCTCAGCCATAATTAAACCATCTTCAGATTTATGAGGTTTTATGTAACCTGAAAATAGCTGGAGTTCAGCCATATCCTCTATGTGGAGGAATATTAGTAAAGTCACTTTATTGCCACTTAATTAGGTAGATACTGCTAATTGAAAAAAAACCACGTAATAATATTACAGATTATTAAATAAGAGCATCCAGTCTCACCATCCTCAAATGATTACTTTTATTTTTGCATAGTTTTTCTGTCCTTGTTGACACAGATATACATAGTTTTACATAGTTGCTTCTATAGCACTTGTACCATTTTAAATTTATCTTTTTCAGTCAACATAATATCATTAACATTCTTTCATGTTTCTGCATTGTCATCCTATTTTAAGGGCTGCACAGTGTTCCATTGTGCTGATACATTATCACTTGTTGAATCTATTATTTACCCTCTTACATTATCTCAATATACAATGAGCATGTCTGTGTGGTAGTTCTTTATTTCTGAATTCTTTCCTGAGAATTGGAGCATCAAAGTGAATGAATGTTTTTAAAAGTATTTGTGTATTGCTTTGCTTTCCAAGAGTTATACCAATTTACACTACCAATAGCTGTGAGAGAGTACTGTAGCTGAATTGCTTTTAACGACAGTTTCTTTTCTAGACAAAAAATGCGGTCGAAAAGTTCAATGATGCCAAGAGAAATTTATTGCAAACCGAGAAAGATGCTGAGGAATTAGAAAGGAGAGCTCAGGAAACTGCTATTAACCTTGTCAAAGCCAACCAGCAACTCAGGTAGGTGGAATCCCTCAGCTGTTGATATATTCAGTGAGGTGAATGGAAAGTTTAGCTCTAAGAGGATAATAATTGCTTTATGATAAATTGTGCATATTCGGTCTGAGGGAATAAAGCAATGTTTTAGATTGATCCAGGCTGACACAAAGGATTTGGAGCAGCACAAAATTGAACAAGAAGAAATCCTGAAAGAAATAGACAGAGTTGTTGCAGCAAAAGACTCAGACTTCCAGTGTTTAAACAAGAAGAAGGAAAAACTGACTGAAGAGTAAGTACTATGGCCTCCGTAGGGCTTCAGGGGGCTTGGCTGGGGTGGGGATCAGTCTGCACTTGGATCTGCTCTGTTACTGTGTGTTTTACAGGCTGCAGAAACTGCAAAAAGACATTGAGACTGCAGAACGCAATGAGGATCACCACCTGCAGGTTCTTGAAGAGTCGGAGACCCTCCTGCAGGCCAAGAGAGCCGAGCTGGAGAAGCTGAAAAGCCAGGTGTGGCAACAGATGTCTTGAAAAACCAGTTCATGTTGCTCTGAAACCTACATTTGTGTGATGAGTATAAAAAGTAATACATGTCTCATTATTGAAAAGACTGGAAAATATTTTAAAAAGTTTAAAGCACAAATGAGGCTATATATCCTAGTGAGTAAGAATAGAGTCCACCCAAATTTTAATCCCAGCTTAATAAAATATATTATTGAGTAAAAGAAGTGAGTCTCAGAACAGGATATCTTCAGATCATTTCTGTTAAATGTGTTTATGAACACTTACGTTTATATTTTTATACCAAAGTATAAATGTGGTCATCTGATAAGGGAGGATTAAGAAGATTTTTCCACTTTCTCTCTTTTCCATGTTTGTATTTTCTATAAACAAATATGTTACTTTTAAAATTGTAAGTAATTTTTAAATTTACATAACAAATAAATTTTTAAAATCCCTGCCTAACTTCCATTGCCAAAATAGTTATCAAATGGAATAAGGTATAGATAGGAAAGTTTTTTGGCAGCCATAACCTCAGGGATCATTATCACCCTATTTTTGTTCTCAGTGTGATTTGAGTGATTTTACTTATGTGAGCTCGAGCTCTTCCTTAGGCATTTCATGCCTGTATCCCCAGCCCAGTCTTTCTGACTATTGCAGCTAGGATAATTAGCATTAGGGTAGCTCCTGACTTCTCCCACAACCTCCAGCTGGACTAAACCCTCCATCTCAGCACGAAGGCTGTGTGGCCTTTGTCAAGCTCTGTGTGCTTCCCTTTACTTCAATGCAGGTGACGGCTCAGCAGCAGGAGATGGCGGTCTTGGGCAGGCAGGTAGGGCATAAAAAGGAGGAGCTGCACCTACTCCAAGAAAGCACGGTCCAGGCCAAAGCTGACCTCCAGGAAGCCCTGAATCTAGGCGAAACTGAGGTGGCTGAGAAATGCAGTCATATCAGGGTATGTTTTCCCGTGGATTTTCTTAGGGGTCCTAGGATAGTGCTGTAGGTTTATTCTGAGATATTTTCCTTGGTTCCACCCCAAATGCAAATATAAATTCCTGAATCTTGACCCCTCTGTAACATCTGTTTGGCGGTGTGTTGTATACCCATGCCGTGGCTGTTATGTGTCGCTCCCCCAATAACATTTTCTGGATGTGCCCAAGGTTTTCTGTCTCTGCCTTTCTCATACCACTTCTTCTCCAGGAATTCCCTCTCTGAGACCGTCCAGATCCTACCCATTTTTCATGGTCCAGGTTCATACCACTAACACTTCCTAGACTTTCCCTTTACCCTGGGAGGACTCTCTCTCCTGAGTTTAGCAGCATCCTGCATGCTTCCTAGGGTATCTTAGCCTTTCCTGATCACGTTTGTGTTCCCAGCCTTACTTCCCCACAAGGCACTAAGCTGCCCCTTGAGGGCAGGAGATACACCTGAATTAGCTGTGTTCTCTATAACGCATTGCCTTGCACATGGCAAATATTACATACACATTTTAACTGAAGATAGTATGTTACTTTCTTCTATTATACAGAAATATGTTATTGTAAAATACAGTGCTGTTCTGGACATAAAAGGCAAAAATGAGCTTGGTTCCAAATTAGAATTCCTATAAAATGAGACAGTTAATAACAGCACTGATACTAAAGTAATTCTCATTCTTAATTTTGTGAAGGGGGGGTGACTTTTATTTATTTATTTTCACACAGGAAGTAAAATCTCTTCTGGAAGAACTAAGTTTTCAGAAAGGAGAACTGAATGTGCAGATTAGTGAAAAAAAAACTCAACTTACTCTCATAAAGCAGGAAATTGAAAAAGAAGAAGAAAATCTTCAGGTAGTTTTAGGGCAAATGTCTAAACATAAAACTGGTAAGTTTAAAGGAAGACAGTCATAGAAAGTCTCAGGTTGGAAATGTCTATATTCCAGGTCACAGAAAAAAATACCAAATTGTCATATAAACTTGTTCTATTTTAAAGTTTAACCTTACTACTAATAAGCAAAGGAAAACATTATAAAGGGAATATGATATTTTCTACCATTTAAATTGGTAAAGTTTATTTAAAAGCAGACTAATCATATTCATTGCTGACCCAGGAGTGATGAAAGAAGAGCACGTACTTTTCAAAGTATAAATTGGAGCATTCTCCCAGTGTTTCAGGACTTGTAAAATTCACACCTGTTGAAACACTTAGCCACTTACAGTTTTCTAGAGAAGGTAAACACGCATGCACACCACAGGAATACTTTTTTAAGGGAAGCCTGTATTTCCTTGTTTCACAAATGGAGCTGCCCAAGTTGGTTACTTGAAGCAAAATTTATGACAAAGTTTAGAAGCAAATGACCAAGTTAAAAGCCATATTTTAAAAATTGAATGAAATGCAAAAATACTAGTGAGGAGAGTGAAAACTGAATACAGAGTCTAGTCCAAATTCATTTTACAATATATACGTGTGTGTGTACATGTACTCTGGAAGTACATCCAACTGTGATTGCAGTAGATGGTGGGATAATTATGGGGTTTTTCTTTTATGCTTTCTTCCAAATTTTCTATAGTTAGCAAATATTTTTATCAGAAAAAAGTTATTATTTAAAAATCCCTATTTCAAAGGACAAAAATTTGTTATGTAAATCTTGACTTACATATTTTAAAGTTTTTTTAATTTATTTTGATTAAAATTCTCTTAGGTGGGGTAAATGCTTTTAGAACTAGATCTTTATTAATGTTTTTGTTAAAGTGTTAAAATTAATGCTTAGCAATACTTTTAAAGGATTTTTTCATTAAGAATACAATTAGTCAGCTCCATTAGTTCAGCACAACAAGTATGTCTTATCTATTGTTTCTTGTATTGGTCAATAGAATTATGTTCTGTTTCATTTTATAAATGTCTCCAAGCTCATTTAATAGCATGGGCCATGCTTTCTTTCTGTTAGAACTAAAGAATATTCTGGACATGTTACAACTTGAAAACAATGAGCTACAAGGCTTGAAGCTACAACATGACCAAAAAATGTCTGAGTTAGAGAAGACTCAGGTTGAAGTGCTGGAGGTAATAAACCAAAGCCGTTATACCCATTCCAAACTGCAGTCTTTGTCTTTCAACAAGTTTGAGTCATCTTTTATCTGATTTAGGCAAAACTGGAGTTAGAGAATTTGCAGCAGGCAGCCCTGCGACAGAAGGGGGAAACAGAGTGGCAGAAGCAGCTCCTCGAGAGGGACCGACGGGAAATAGAGCGAATAACTGCTGAGACCCGAGCAGTACAATCGTGCGTTGAGTCCCTGTGCAGAGAAAAGCAGGGTCTCAAAGAGGAGTGTGACAGCTGGGAACAGAAGGTGGCGCAAGTCAAACGGTGAGAGCAGGAACAAATAAGTTTTCAAGTTCACTTCTTGAAAGCTAGAACATTATGAATACAGTATAAAAATTTTGGAAAATAGAGAAAAGGGGGGAAAAACAGTCCACAAACTCAGTATCACAATAAAATGCACCAGTAGCATTTGGGGGTAAATTTCCTTTTATGTTTTTTCTTCAACACATTTTTTTAAATAACCTATTTTGTGTGTGTATTTTTTTAAGTAAAATAATACATGCTGGAAGATACAAATAAGTGGAGAAATACACCTTGTTTGTGGGTAGGAAGACAATATTGTTACGATTCAGTTCTGCTCAAATTGATCTATAGATTCAAAACCATTACAATCAAAATCGCAACAGGCTTTTTTAAATAGAAATTGACAGTCAGGTTCTAAAATTCATATGGAAATGCAAAGGACCTACAATAAAGTCTAAAACACATTAGCTATGACACCAAAAGCACTTTGAAAAAGAAGAACAAATGTGTAGGGCTAACACCACCTGGTTTCAAGACTTAGTGTACAGCCGTGGTAATGAAAACACCCCAGCACTGCTGTAAAGATGGGACACACACATCAGTGGGACGGAACAGAAAGTCCAGAAATAAACTCACTAATATGTGGACAGCTGACTTTGACAAAGATACACAGACATCTTTTTCAGTAGAGAAAAGAGGATCTTTTCCAAAAATGTTTCTGAAACAATTGCATGTCCAAAACCAAAGAAAAAAAACAAGAACCTCAATCCATACCCCACACTATATATGAAAATTAACTCAAAATGGACCATAAATGCAAAACCTAAGCATAAAACTCCTAGGAAGAAACTTTTTGTGACCTGGATTAGGCAGTTTTTTTACCTGTAAGACCAAAGGCATAATCCATAAAAGAATACATTGATAAAATTGGACTTAACAGAATTTAAAACCTCCTCAAAAGACACTGTTAAGATAATGAAAAGACATGTAAGAAACTGCAACCACATATCTTATAAAGGACTTGCACCCAGAATATATGTATATAAAGAAGGCTCAAAATTCACGTAAGAAGATGAACAATCTAATTTTCCCAGTGGGCGAAAGATTCGAACAGACAGTTCACTTCAGAAGATACATAAATGGCAAATAAGCACATAAAAAGATGCGCAGCTTCATGGACCATTAGGAAAATGCAATTCAAGCCACAATGAGATTTCATTACACACCTAACAGAATGGCTAAAACTAAAGACCTTACCGAATGTTAGCAAGGAACTTTCACACATGACTAGTGGGAGTGTAAAATGCTCATAAGACTGCCTTGGAAAATAGTTTGGCAGTTACTTAAAAATTCAAACAAACACAATTCAAACATGTACCTACCGGAAGATCTAGCAATTCTACTCTTAGGTATTTACTCAGGAGACACGAAAGCCTGTGTCCCCAGAAAGGCTGTACGCTAATGTTCGTAGCAGCTTGTATTTGCCATAGCCAAAAACTAGGAGCAACCTAAATGTCCATCAGCTGGTAAACAGAAGGACAAATTGCAGTATATCCCTACTGTGGACTACTAAACAATAAGAAGGGACAGAGTTGATACAAGAACATGGCAGAATCTCAGAATAATTATTCTCAGTGAAAGAAGCCAGACAAAACCAAGTCTGTACGTACTGTGTGCTTCCAGTTGTGTGAAAGAATGCATGCTCATGCACGTCTACTTACGGACAGATCTGTTTTACAGACAATTGGGGTTCTTGCTTTTGCACTTACCAGAAGTTAGAGATCCATTTTATTCACTCAGGTTTTTGGAATTCTTAGTGTTACTCATGTTTTTCTTCCTGGTTTTTATAAAACTTCAGTTTAGTGAGTTACTTTTGGAAAAATCTATTTGGAAAGCTGAAAATAAGGCTTCTTATGAAAATGCGTTGAAGAGCCTTAGATTTTTTAAGATTTATAATCATTCCAATTCCATAACTGCATTGTGAAAGCATAGCACTGATCCTCCATTGTCTCTCACGTGTGCTTGAACATTTAGTATTTGACTGTCTGTTCTCTACTCGGACGATAGGGTTTTAGCAGCTACAGAAGAAAACAGCAAAATGGAGCAGTCAAACTTAGAGAAGCTGGAACTGGGTGTCAGAAGGCTGCAGCAGGAGCTAGACCGATCAAACCGAGACAAGCTCTCCCTGCAGAACGACGTGGCGGCGGTGCAGCAGCAGCTCCAAGGTAGGGGCAGCACAGCAGGGGCATCTGCCCTTCGTTAGCATCCTTAGCATGGCCTTTCGGTTGTTTGGTCTCCTTACAGAATAACTCGAGCTAGTGCGCATAGGGTTTCTTTTGGAAATGACAAAAATGTTCTAAATCTAGATTGCAATGATGTTTGTGCAACTGTGGATATACTGAAAGCCACTGAACTGTATACTGTAAGTGGGTGAAATACATAGTATATGAATATCTAAACCTGTTTAAAACTAATTTTCATTCCTCAAAGAATAATTTTAAAAACAGCAGAAAGATGAAGTAAAAATTACTATTATTTCACCCCGCAGAGATAATTCCTATTAACAGTTTGGTGAGTATCTTTCCAGATTTTTCCTGCGGATGTGTGTGTGTGTTTCTATAGCTTTAAAAAGAAAAATAAAGATGCAAATAATGCCTTTATTACCAAATCTTTACAATTACTTCTTATTATTTAGGAGAATTTACTAGGTAATTCTAGCTAATTCTAGTTCGTTGATTACTTACTATGTCTCAGACATGATGCAAGTATTTCGTATACATTTTCTCATTCAACCATTCTAACATTTTTATTTTCCCCATTTACAAATGAGGGAACTTTAGTTTCTTTGTCACTTGCTGAAAATAAGTGACTTGCTCAAGTTCACACAGCTAGTAAGTGACAAAACCAACAGATATAAAATTTATTCCCAAGTTGTCTTCCCGAAAGGTTGTACCAAATTTATGTTTCTACCAGCAGTGTTGAAGGTACCTAATTACAAATCATGCACTTCATCAACACTAGGCATTATCTGTATAAATTTTTAGTTGGGTTTTGAAAATGAAGATCTTTAAAAATCCTAGGCTTCGAGCCCAGATCTGGGTTGTGCGTGTACCTCTCTCTTTGGTCTTTAAAAAGATAGTGTGTCATTGTCACACATTTTCAGAAATACATTTAAATTCACTTCCCCTACTTTTGGAGGGAGCTAATGGGAATCTGGAAAATGCGTACATATGTATTTCTTATACATGTAAATGTTATTTCTGTAGAAAAACGAGAGGCACTAAACTCACTACAGGAAGAACTAGCTGATGTTCAGGACCATTTGAACCTAACAAAACAGGTGAGCCTAACGTGTGAACTTCTAGCAGTATCCTGAAGGCATGCAGACAATTGGTTGAAATGTCAGTCAAATAGGCTGGTTCCTTTTCATACCATCAGGTCCCATAGGGCCATTTATATAGCACAAACATCATATACCGAAAAATTTTGATGCAGAACAGTGATTTTCTAACTTAGCCCTAGAACTCTTGCTTCAAACAACATTTTACTCAAAATTAATAAATAAGGTGACAGCTAGACCAGAGCCCGACCCCTCAGCAGTCCCAGTGGAGGCTTTAGGGACCAGATGGACCACCTCTTGTCTGTGGCACAGATGAGAGACGGGGCTTAGATCTGATCACTCATTGAGCTGCAGAGTAACTGCCAGAGCTGGGCCCTTGTCCTCTCAGATGTCGAATAGAGTGGATTCTTGACCCTTATACTTCTGATGATCTACTTAAAGGTATTTCAGTGTTGTCCTATGAGAATAGTGTTTTATATATTATGTATTTTAAATCCTCACCCAAGGATATGTTATTGATTTGGGGGGTGGGGGGAAAAGAGAGATACAGAGAGAGAAACAGTGATGAGAGAGAAACATCAATTGATTGCCGCTCATATGGTCCCTGGCAAGGGATGAACCAGCAACCTAGGTGTGTGTCCTGACCAGGAATCAAACCTCCTACAGCTGTGTGTGTGTGTGTGTATGTGTGTGTGTGTGTGTGTGTGTGTGTACACATACAGGATGATGTTCCAACCAAGTGAGCCAGCCACCTGGCCACAGCAGAACAGTGTTATATTGTGGGTTTCAGAGAACCTCAAGCAAGTTCTGGGCCTTAGTTTCCACTCTTTAAATTAGGGTTGTGATTAGGCATCTAAATTCTCTTCCTTCTACCTCTAGACTTTTGTGTTTCTAAGATGTATAAAATGTAAAAGTATTTTATCTTTAAAAATCTTACATGGATTCTCATGAATATTTTTGTGTTGTTAGAAATACGATAACTTAAAAATGCTTAATTTGAAGAAAGACATATTGTTTTCTGAGTTTTTTAACCTGTATATTTCAGATGATAACAAAACCATGACTTAGGTTCATTTTCAATAAGAATTCACAGTTCTTCTTAATATCCTTAGCAAGCCTGTGAGATGGGCACTGTTTATTCCCATCTCAGTGACAATGCAGCTGAAACTCAGAACTGAATCTCTTGCTGAGGTTCTGACATCTTCTGTCATCTTATTTTTATAGGTACTAAAAAGAAGGTCAGTGGTTGAGTTCTGGGAACCTTGGTATAAGTTTGTTGTTTATTGAGATAATAAAGGATGTGGAACTTTTATTTTATCTCATTTTGTTAGACTTGGCAGATGCTGGAGTGGCACTAGCCGCTTCTAGTAAAGATGGCTTTGTTAGAAGTTTAGTGTATTCTTTCACCTAAAGGACCTGCTCCACACCACCAAGCATAAGGATGCACTGCTCAGTGAGCAGACCAGGCTCCAGAAGGACATTAGTGAGTGGACAAAGAGGTTCGAAGATTGCCAGAGAGAATGGGAGACAAAGCAGCAACAGCTTCAAGTGCTCCAGAGTGAGATTGAAGAAAACAGAGCCAAACTAGCCCAACAAGAAATGGTACTACACACTTATGATTTTATACAACAGGAAACACTTTGTCACTCGTGAGCTTTTCTCCC